>RJWJ010023818.1:0-25423 GCA_004363605.1 Indri indri | reverse complement strand
CGAGGAGCTGGGGGGTTAGAACTGGTTTACGCCCACACTTGCTGCCTCTGAGCTCCACGAGAAATCACGCAAGTGGGCATGAGAGAATTGTTGTAAAATTAAATTCAGCAAATAATAAAAGTAAACAGGTACAGAAAGAAGGGAAGTGGGATCTAACCTACCACAAACAAGAGCCTTCTACGTAAGGGCCTCCTGTGCCGCCCCCTGCTCGGAGGTTACACGCACCGCAGAACCCAACGACGAGTCCCCTAAGGTGAGGAGGAGCTCACGCTTTAAGCCCTTTCAAAGTTCCCAGTAGCTCCCACGTCTGTGTCTCTGCCACTCCCAGGGCGCGCCCGGTCACGGTCAAAGCGTAACAAGGGCATCCCTGGGGCCTGTGGTTCATCTGGGAGCCTGTTTATGTTCTAACGTTAGGCCACTGTTCCAAGGATTCTGTGCATCTGTATACAGCTTGTTTCTGCTTTTTTGTCCTACCCTGAAGTGCTTCACCACCATGTTCAAAGCGCTCCCCACTTACTCTTCGGAGTTGGCAATGTCATCATACATCATCACGATGATCTGCTCGTCAGGAATCCCATTTCGATGGATGATCTGGTAGGCGTGGCACGCATCTGCCTGGGAGAAATGACTTAGTTAAGTCTGAGATTTTGCCCAGGAAGCCAATACTGGAGTTCTAATGAGCAATAAGTTCTATCTCATGGAACACTTGCTGTGAATCATTCCCTATTGGTCACGCATTTAAATTATTATTTTAAAACACATACATTTTCTCATTTCGATTTTAAAAGATACTCCACCCTCCCCAAATTATCCAAATTCTTATTCATCAGGAAGTTACTGGGCTACACACACATGCACAACACCGTATCTACAGGTAACAAGGGCCTTTGAAAGCCTTACACAACTTATTTTCATTTTTAGACTACGTAAAAAGTCTGCTAACAGCAGGGACTCAGGTCTCAAAAACAGAATGACTCAGAATGATAAACCAACATATTAAAATGTAGCAGCTAGTTCTGTTCCACACAGGATTCTCCTGATTCAAGTAACTTTGTCTGCCATAGTTACTGTTCAGAGAATTGAGTGAAAACTTCAAAGCCCAACTAAGAAACTGAAATGAGAAATTGTTCTTAAGTTAAAAAAAAAATGAGGATAATACAAAGGAAGACAATATTAAGGACGAAAGAAAAATGTTCCTAATGCCATTCCTTGCCCATACAAGGTGATGGCAGGCTTGCCTCCTTATCTCAGACGAAACATGCTACCGCTTCACGACATGGAAATCGTTTGAGGACAGAAAGGAAAAATGGTGCCTAACTTTCTCCTGCATTTAATTATGTCTTTCCTAGAACAAAGACATAAATAAGCACAAACAGAGGCATGTACCCAGCTCTTTAGCTCTCTAAGGAAGACAGCTTTAGGAACCTAACCTGCACACATCGCATCCTAAACAGCCCTTAGCACAACAATAAAAATAAGGTTCGTCAAACATTAAACCTGGCATTTTGCCTGTGGATGCCCCAAACAAATGGACTTATTTATGGCAAAGAAGGGTGCTCAGTATACAGCTGAATGGTTGAATGGTTGGGTCCAGGGCCTGGCACTCGAGGGCTCTTAGATGAATGGATGTGAATAAATGTGAAAACTAATACATTTACCGATTTTCTTCTATTTGTCCAGCACTGTGCTGAGACTTTGTATACATTACCTCACGTAATTTTCACAGCAACCCTACCTATGTGGTCAAGGTAACAATCCCCATTGTACAGATGAGGAAAAAGAAGTTTAGAGAGGCAAGGTGATCTGTCCAAGTCATGCACAGCTCATGGCAAAAGAGCCCACGCATTCTGACTCCAGAACTTGAACTGCTTCATACAGGGACGGTAGAAACCTCTGAAATTGTAGAGGCCCAGGGAGAGAGAGCAAAGGGGTGAAAGTCCAAACACAGATCATTTTCACAGTCACTAAATATTTGACATACACACACACACACACACACACACACACACACACACACACACACACACTGTTGAAATGTTTAAGCCCCCATTTCTGTGGAACGATGAGGACCTTCAAACGCAAGCGGTGGTAGACAGAACAGCAGCCCCCCAAAGATGCCCACATCCTGATCCCCGAAACCTGTGAAGATGCCAGGGGGAATTAAGATAACAGATCAACTTAAGGTTGCTCATCAGCCGGCCTTAAAATAGGGAGGTTTTCCTGGATTATTACAGCGGGGCCGATGTCATCATAAAAATTTGTATATGCGGAGAGGGAGGCAGGACAGTGTCTGAGGGATGCAATGTAAGAAAGACTCAACTGGCCGGGCGCAGTGGCTCATGCCTGTAATCCTAGCACTCTGGGAGGCTGAGGCGGGAGGATTGCTTGAGCTCAGGAGTTTGAGACCAGCCTGAGCAAGAGCGAGACCCTGACTATACTATAAATAGAAAGAAATTAGCCAAACAACTAAAAATAGAAAAAATTAGCCAGGCATGGTGGTGCGTGCCTGTAGTCCCAGCTACTCGGGAGGCTGAGGCAGGAGGATCGCTTGAGCCCAGGAGTTTGAGGTTGCTGTGAGCTAGGCTGACACCATGGCACTTTAGCCCAGGCAACAGAGTGAGACTCTGTCTCAAAAAAAAAAAAAAAGAAAGACTCAACCGACCCTTACTGACTCTGAGGGTGGAAGAAGGAGCCGTGAGCTAAGGAATGCTTGCAGTCTCTAAAAGCTAGAAAAACCAAGAAAACGGGACCTCCTCTAGAGTCACCAAGGAACATAGGCCTGTCGACACCTTGATTTAACCCAGTGAGAACCATTTCAGATTCCTCACCTCCAAAACTGTATGATAATAAATTTGTGTTGTTTTAAGCCTCTAAGTTTGTGGTAATGTGCTTAAGCAGCAATAGTAAACTAATACAGCCACAGTGGAAGTACAGTGTGATGGGCAGTCCACTATGGAGCACATCTTGACCTCACCCACCGGGTTGAGGCACACACCGCCAACCCAGCAATGCTACCCGGCTAGTACACCCAGCGAAACTCTAGCCCATGGGTAACAGGGGGGTGTTCACAGCATCGCTGTAACAGTAAAAACTCCAGTGATAACTCCAGCGACCAGTAACAGCTGGAGAAATAAACTGTCACAGGCTCACACAAATGGAACACCACTGAATGAAATACAACCCAGGCTTCAAAACAGATGACTCTCAGAAACATAATGAGAAAAAGAATAAGTCACAGAAAAATATCTTCACTATGATTTACATTTATATAAAGGTCAAAACAGGTGAACATAAACATTATGCTGTTTACGGTCAAATACATATATGGTAAAACTATAAAGCAAAGCCAAGGAATGAATGACAAAAAATTCAGGAGGGAAGGGAGGGGGAATCCCATCCGACAGGGGACAGGTTACTAGTACAGAGGTATTCAAAGTACACAGGTATTCACTTTAAATTGTGAGCATATGACAGACATTTGTCTGCTATTTCGTAAAAACAATCAAGTCAATACCATGTCGGATTTACCCTACCCCAGCACGAAAGTGGAAGTGAGCAGGCACACTCACCCCAGACCAGTCACCCTGATACTTCTGTCAGATGTCAAAAGGCAGATGCATCAAAAAATAAATAAAATACTCAGGAATAAATTTAATAAAAGAAGTATAAGACTTATACCCTGAAAATTACAAAATACTGCCAAGGGAAATTAAATATACAAATAAATGAAGAGATCTCATTTCATGGATCAGGAGACTTAATACTGTTGCTTGATACTTTATTTAGCTAAAAAAAGAAAAAAAGAAGACAACATTGTAAAAATTAAAAATTAAAAAAAAAGATCAGTAGGCTTTTTTGCAGAAATTGACAAGAGGATCCTAAAATTTATACACAATTGCAAAAGAACTAGGATGGCCAAAGGAATTTTGAAAAAGAACAAAAGTGGAGTACTTTCACTTCCTGATTTCAATACTACACTGGAGAAAGAATAGTCTTTTCAACAAATGGTGCTAGAACAACTTAGATATCCACGAGCAAAAAGATGAACTTAGGCCCTGACCACACACTATACGCAAAAATTTATTCAAAATGGATCATAGGCCGGGCGTGCCTGTAATCCTAGCACTCTGGGAGGCCGAGGCAGGGGGATCATTTGAGCTCAGGAGTTCGAGACCAGCCTGAGCAAGAGTGAGACCCCATCTCTACTAAAAATACAAAGAAATTGGCTGGACAACTCAAAATATATAGAAAAAATTAGCTGGGCATGGTGGCGCATGCCTGTAGTCCCAACTATTCGGGAGGTTGAGGCAGGAGAATCGCTTGAGCCCAGGAGTTTGAGGTTGCTGTGAGCTAGGCTGACACCACAGCACTCTAGCCTGGGCAACAGAGTGAGACTCTGTCTCAAAAAAAAAAAAAAAAAATGGATCATAGACTTAAATGTAAGGGCTAGAATAAAATTTTTAGAAGATAACACAGGAGATATTCTTCAGGACCTTAAGTTAAAACGCCAAGGATGTCACAGGACACAAAAAGCATAATCCATAGAAGAAAAAAACACAAATTGTACTTCATCAAAATTAAAAACTTTAGTGCTTCAAAAGACATCATTAAGAAAATGAAAAGACAAGCAACGAACTGAGAGAAAATATTTGCAACATACTTATCTGATAAAGGACTTGCATTCAAACACGTAAAGAAGTCTAGTACCTCAATATGACAATCCACTGAATCAAAAAATATGTAAAAGATTTGAATAAATGTTTCACCTAAGAAGATATACAAATGGCTAATAAGCACATGAAAAGATGTTCAATGTAGTGAGTCATTAGGAAATGCAAATTAAAACCACAACGAGATGCGGCTCACAGCCAGACAGATATTAACAAGTGTTGGTGAGAACTGGAAGACCAGGAGCCTCCATATACCACTTATGGGAATGGAAAATGGTGCGGCCACTTTGGAAAACAGTTGAACAGTGTCTTACAAAGTTAAACATAAATTTACCACATGACTCAACAATTCTACACTTAGGTACCTACCCAAGGGAAACAAAACCATTTATCCACACAAAGATTTGCACACAAGTGTTCTTAGCAGTGTTGTTCATAATAACCCCAAATTGGAAACAACCCAATGTCCATCACCTGGTAAATGGACAGGCAAAATGTGGTCCCTCCACACAATGGCATGCTGTTTGGCAATAACAAATACTGAAGCACTGATGCATGCTGCAACAGGACGGACCTCAACAACATTACCCCAAGGGAAGCCAGACACAAAAGACCACACATTGTTTCGTTCCACTTACATGAAATGTCCAGAATAAGCAAATCCATGGAGACAGAAAGTAGATTAGCGCTTGCCTGGGGCTTGAGTTTGGAACTATAAATGTGCGGAGAGACCCCCTGGGGTGATGGAAATGTTCTAAAACTGATTTGTACTGATGTCTGCACAACTTGGTAAATTGACTACGAAGTCAGTGAGTTGTATGCTTGAAATGGGTGAACTACAGGTGATATGTAAACGATGCCTCGAGGGGCAGGTTCAGGAGTCCTGTGTCAGCGTTCTGCACTGCTGGGAGCCCTCAGCGCCCTCCCGAGAGGCAGGTGCTTGTCCCCCCGTTTTACAGGTGGAGACAAGCTCAGGGAAGGCCATGGATTCAAACAGAGCTCCCGCCCCGCCTGTGCCTCGCGCCCCTTCTTCCACACGCAGTGGTCTCCACGTCAGCCTGTGACTCACGCCTGGGCCCTCGGGGATCCTCAATTGCCTCTATCTTTGTTGACTCAAAGGGGTTCTTCACTGAAGTCGAGTATTTAGTGGCACTCAAAAGAAATAAAAGTAGGGTTCAACTAACTCAAATAATTTGAAAATTAAAGACTCCCTGAATGACTTCCCTTGAACTTATCTGACCTATGTGCATGTTTCCCCCTTAAAAACAGAAAAGCCACATGAAGCAATATTTGAGAGGAGGGTATTGAGCAAGACTTCATAAAGACAGCAGAACCCTCTGGAATGATGAACAGAGATTGCGGTGACTCAGCTGGTTTCATAGCTTGCGTTAGGAGTTCTGATGCTCTTAACTAAGGCGTCCTGTGATGTCCTGACCTAGCCGCTGTCCTCCTACTGTGTGCTTGTACTGCCTCAGCTCAGCCAACTGGTGGCTTGGAACCGTCTAAATATAGTTGGCATGCTCCATGCCACGGTCACTGTGAAGGCGTCCGCTCTGGCCAGGTCTGCTCACCTGACAGGTGTACACACATTATCACCTCCCGACACACATCCTGAGCACCTCGGACACTCGGCACCAGGGTGGGGTTTTGCAGGGTAGCCTTTGAGCCCACCACCAAGTCCAGCAGAAGCATCTGACGTTTAAAGTGAGATCATGTCATCTGTTCAAAGGCAGGAGGGAACCGGAGGGCAGGAATTACACCTGAGGTCTGGGCAAAGTCCAAAGCCACGTTCTCTCCACGGTCCTTGCTGTCTCCGGCATTTCCAAGGACAGCCACGCTGCACTAACTGCCCCGGCCCTCACCACACATGCTCTCAGTCCCTTCTCAGTCCCGCTCGGCCCTCCAGCCTGATCCCTTCCCCCCAGGCCCCCTTTAAAAGCGCGTTTCTTTTTCTAAATATAAAAGTGATACTTTACAACAACATGGATTAACCTCAGAAAGAGAAGAGCTTGTCAGAAGAACAGCTGGTAGAACTGTCACCACTTGCTGCTCGCACTGTCCCAGCGCTCCCTCTTGCCTCCCCATGCCGCAGTCTGCCTTCCGCCCGCAGCCGTGATCTCGCCTCCGGGCCCACAAAGCCTCACATATTTACTATCTGGCCCTTCATAGAAAAAGGCTTGCAGAGCCCAGTCTTAAGCCAGGCAGCGACGCTCTGAGTGTGTGTGGGCTGGGGAGGGGCTTGCCAGGAGCACATGGAGTGCTGCAGCCTCTTCCTCGCTCCTGGTGGTGATGTGGGGGCCACTCCGACCCCTTCATCTAGTTGTCAGTGGACAGGTTCCGTCACAGGGAAAGAAAGCGGGTGTTGTGAACTGGTCCTTCTGCTCCTAAAGCGCCTCACCCTGCCCTCACCCTAACTTCCCAGCCTCGTGCTTCCCTGCTTCCTTGTGTCTGTCTGTCTGGACCATGTGCCGTCCTTGCACACCCTGTAGCCTCCTTCTTATCAGGGCCCTACCTTTGCTCAGATGACCTGCCCAGCTCCAAGTGGTCAGGAGCTTCCTTGAATCAGAACTTGAAATCTCTTTTCCCTCACCAGGCACTGACGTGAACATGAGCATGTGATGCAATTCTGACCAGGCAGACATGGGAAGAAGTCCACCCATGGCTCCATGAAAAGGTCTGTACTCTGATAAAGAGAAAGCCAGACAGATAAGATACACAGATAGCCTCTTTTGCTTCTGCAGGATTTTAATTTGTTTGGATGTGACACCTGGAGCTGTTGCAGCCATTTTGTGACTGTGAGGAGAGCTGACCTGAGGACAGTTCATCACAGTGATGATGGCAGAGTGGAAAATGAAAAGGACCTGGGTTCAGGACAACAGGGCTGAAATGCTTACTTAGCCAATCCCAGAGTCTCCACATTCCTTAAGATTCAAACCAGAGGAGTGTTTTGGTTATGTGTACCTGAAAGCACCTAACGTACCGGCCATTCCCTTGCTATGGTTTTATATTCCCACTACCAGTTCATGCTCTTCTCTCCACATGCAACACTCACCCTTTGTTCCAGCTCCTTCTGTGGAAATCCCATTACCCTCCATGAAGCCATACTCTAATCTTGCTCCTGATGGAGCGTACCTACTCCTTGACATACACCCAACATTTGGAGCTCCTATGAGAACTAGTCTTTTTCAGCCTATGTTCAGGTATTTGTGCACCTGTCCCAAAAGGCTGGGAGCTCCTGACCAGAGGGCCCCTGACTCAACATTCTCCAAACCCCCCCCCCCATCTCTCCACCCCTTGCAAATCACGAACCTCCAAGTGAAAAGCGCTAAACTAAATGGACCAATATGTCAAGTCTGTTTTAGTGCTCAGGAAAATTCTGTTTGCCATTTTCAGAATGCAATGCCAGAAACAATGATTCTGAGAAGCATACGGTCACATACTAATTAACAACGGGGATTCGTTCTGAGAAATGCATCAGCAGGCGATTTCATCACTGTGCGAACGTCATGGAGCATACTTACATAAACCTACGTGGTATAGCCCACTACACACCTGCGCTGTATGGTATAGCCTATTGCTCCCAGGCTACACACCCGTATAACACGTTACTGTGCTGAATACTGTATGCAACTATTATACAATGGTAAGCATTTGTGTACCTAAACACATCTAAATATAGAACAGGTACAATAAGAATATAATAAGATAAAAAATGGTACACTTGTATAGGGCACTCACCATGAATGGGGCTTGCAGGACTGGAAGTTGCTCTGGTGAGTCATGAGTGAGTGTGAAGGCCTAGGACATTACTGTACACTGCTGTAGACTTTATAAACACTGTACACTTAGCCTACACTAAATTTATAAAAAAAACTTTTCTTTCTCAATAATAAATTAACCAGCCAGGTACAATGGCTCACGCCTGTAATCCCAACACTGTGGGAAGCTGAGGAGGGAGGATCACTTTGAGAGACCAGGAGTTCAAGATCCGCCTGGGCAACAGAGCAAGACCCCATCTCTACAAAAATTTTTTTAAAAAATTAGCCAGCCGGGCAGGCATGGCAGTGCACGCCCGTAGTGCCAGCTACCTGGGAGGCAGAGACAGGAGGATTGCCTGAGCCCAGGAGTACGAGGCTGCAGTGAGCTATCGTCCTGTACTGCTCTCCAGCTGGGGTGAGACCTTGTCTCTAAAAAATAAAAATAAAAATGTAAGTTTAAAACTCTGTATAGGCTCTGTGGGACTGTACTTTCAAATGCTCTTTTAATGATTAGCATCTAGGCCGGGCGCGGCGGCTCACGCACTCTGGGAGGCCGAGGCGGCAGGATCGTTTGAGCTCAGGAGTTCGAGACCAGCCTGAGCAAGAGCGAGACCCCGTCTCTCCTAAAAATAAAAAAAAAAAAAAAAAAAAGAAATTGGCCGGACAACTAAAAATATATAGAAAAAATTAGCCGGGCATGGTGGTGCATGCCTGTAGCCCCAGCTACTCGGGAGGCTGAGGCAGTAGGATCGCTTGAGCCCAGGAGTTTGAGGTTGCTGTGAGGTAGGCTGACGCCACGGCACTCTAGCTTGGGCAACAGAGTGAGACATTATCTCAAAAAAAATAAAAATAAAAAAATAATGATTAGCCTCTAAAGTCAAGAGAGCAAATGCTGGCAGCTGGCTGGGGACAGAAGCAGCTCAGCAGGGATGCAGGCCAAGGTTGCAGTGACTCAGCACACGTCACCTCCACGTGGCCTTACTGCCCTCATCGTCTTACTTGGGGATGAATATTTCAGTCTGTGGCCGCTTCTTCCACCCTGTCTCCCTTCATTCTATTTCAATATTTAGTATTTTACACAGAGAAATTAACGATGCTTTAAAAAAATGTTTCCAGGGACAAAGGGGAAGAACTGGATAACCTATACTTAATAATGTTTAACAAATACATTTTTTTAAAGCTGGTTGAATAAAAACCAGGGTGGCTGATGTCAGCGTGTTCACTACCCGTGATCTACATCTAATATCTTATCTTTCTAACTCGTGGTTAGAGAGGGAGGAGAAAACTGAGAGCTGAACAGTTATGTACTCGGGTCGTTCCTCTTTAAATGGGTCAGGTCTGTGGTTAAGTATTAAAAGAACGGATCGTTTTGCCAAGATAAGAACTTTTTAATCAAGCCAAATTTCCAATTTAGCTCACATACAAAACCATTCAAGAAATGAGTCATTCATTTGTTCAGTGAGTGCAAATACACACTGGATTTCAATGGCTTAGTACAAAAAAAAAATGTAAGGTAACTCATTATTGTTTTTATTTTTATTTTTTAGAGACAGGGTCTGGCTATGTTGCCTGGCCCACAGTGCAGTGGCTGTTCATAGGTAAGATCAAAACACACTATAGCCTTGAACTCCTGGGCTCAAGCCATCCTTCTGCCTCAGCCTCCTGAGTAGCTTGGATTATAGGAACACACCACTGTGCCTGGCTGGTGTCTCGTAATTAACTTTTCATATTAATTATATGTTGAAATGATAATGGTTTGGACATATTGGTTTAAATAAGTTATTTAATGTCACCTTTTTTTTTTTTTTTTCACTTTCTTAAGATGTGACTACAAGAAAATTTACTATGACACCTGTGGCACTCCTATTGGACAGGACTGCTCCAGAGACAGTCGGCCTGGGTTTCAAAACTGGCCACGACTTCTCAGCTGTGCCATACTGGGCGAACTGCTGACCCAGCCTACGCCTCAGTCCCATGATCTGTGAGCAGGAATAGGAACTGGAGCCACTGCATATAACCCCGCTTCGGGGTGTAAAGCGTGTAAAGTGCTCCTAGAGAGAGCCCCGCACGTAGATAGTCTGAACATTTTGATTCTGAGACTGAAAATGTTAAATGACTTTTAAAAAGGAACAGCTTTATTGAGATGCAATTCACACACCATAAACTTAGCCTTTTAAAATAGGCAATTCAGTGGTTTCTAGTTTATTCACCAAGTTGTGTACCCATTAGTTATGCACCACTAATTCCAGAAAATTCTCATTACCCCGAAAAGAGACCTCATGCCCATTGCAGTCACTCCCCATTCTCCTCTCCACCCAGCCCCCAGCATCTACTTATTTACTTTCTACCTCTACCGATTTCCCTAATTTGGACTTTCCTTTAAATGGAATCATAAAATGTATGGTCTTTGTGACTAGCTTCTTTTACTTAGCATGAAGGTTCACTTACACTGAAGTTTGCGTGAGTGCCTCAATCTTTTTCACAGTCAAATCATATCCCCTGATATCGGTATACCACATAGTATTTATTCGTTCAGCATTTGATGGACATTTGGGTTGTTTCTACCTTTTGGCTATTATGAACAATACTGCTACCAACATTCACGTGCAAGTTTTTGTGTGGACATGTTTTCATTTCTCTTGGGTACATACCTAGGAGTGGAATTGCTGGATCATATGGTAACTTGACACTTAACTTTTTGAGGCCCTGCCAGACTGTTTCCCAGTGTGGCTGTACCATTTCACATCCCCACATGGAGGCTGTGCTTTGAATGTACACTCACGCGTGGATTCTTTTCTTTTTCTAACTTTTGACAGGCTGATTTGGCAGAGATCCAGGAAACATGGGGGAGGAGGGTGTGGGGAGGGAACAGCAGGGTAGAGACCTGGAGGGCAGAGAGGCCTGGTGATGCTTTCACAGAGCCCTGGGCGCAGTCCTGTCTGGCCTTCACCTGCCAAGTGGCCTCGGGAAAGTCACCTCCACTCTCTAGGCTTCAGTTTCCCTATCTATAAAATGAAGGTGTTAGAACAGTGGGTCTCAAGCTGGGTGATTTTGCCCCCTTGGACACTCGGCAATGTCTGGCAACGTTTTGGGTTGTTACAGTGGGGTGGATGATGCTACTGTCATCTAGCAGGTAGAGGCCAAGGATGCTGCCAAACATCCTACAATGAATGCACAGGACAGCCCCTAACGACAAAGAACTACCTGGTCCCCAACAATCAACAGCGCCAAGATTGAGAAACCTTGCATCAGACTAAGGTGACACACCCTGTAGAAACTTTTCAGAAACTACCAAACTGTTTTCCAAAACGGCTACACTATCTTACAATCCTCCTAGCAACGTACAAGGGTTCGAACACACACATTTTAGCCAGCCTAAGAGGTATGTGAATGGCCTTTCAGAAAGTCTTTTCTATTAACGACATCCAGGATTGTTTACAGAATGCCGGTGTTGTAAAGAAAAAGATGAGTCATTTTCTTACCTGGTGCCTATAATTATACCAGCCATTTGAGCCCGCGACGATCACCACCCAGTGCTTGCCTCCATCCTCGGGATCGTCTATGGGAACAGCACCGGTTCCCAGGACCAAGCCGAGCAACACAGCTACTTTCCAAATCATTCTGTGCCTGGGCGTTCAACTGCAGAAACCTGAGAAGAAAAATGCAGAGTCGAGGAAAAAGGAGCAATAGGTGACATCATCAGCTCCTAAGAAAATACCACAGTAACTGGGTCAAAAAGGTATGATCACGTAGTCACCGGACAGAGCATGTTGGGGATAACAGCGAAAACAGAGCAATTCTATTTTAGCTCTGCTGCCTTGTTCCCCACGTGGAGAAGGGTCTGTTCACATCGCCCAATCTTCACTGCATGCATACAAGCCAAAGAACATCCAGAAAGCTCTCTGGGCACCTTTTAAAATTTTTGTCACAACTCAAAATACAACAGATAAAATTCATCAACAAAATTCACTGTGCCAGAAAAATACCTTCCACACACTCTGAAATATTTGTAAGTAAAGAATATACACATTCCATGAACCGGGCAAAGAAAAATGCGGAAGGCAGATATAAAACCTCAACAGTAGTGATCGCTGGGTGCTAGGTGGGATTAAAGGAGATTTTCTTCTTCATATTTGTCTCTTTTTAACATAATGCATATTATTTATATGACAAAGTTTGGAAAAATTCAACACACGTTCAGTATGAACATGGATGGGCAATGACGTTTACAGGTGAACTATCTGGGTGAGCTCTAGTCAAACATTAATTCACGTAGTCTTTGTACCATCCTTACAGAGCATGTACCTCTACTCCGCACGAGAGGCAGGGCACATACTCTCATCCTTGTTTGACAGGAAGGGGAAGCTGAGAGGACAGCAATGACTTGCCCAGTGCCCACGTATCGTCTTTCTGGCCAGGGCCCAGACCCACGCCCTCTGAGTTCCTGGCCCAGCACTCTCTGCTCCGTGGTTCTGCAGCACAAGACTTCATCCCTAATGACGCACATGGCCTACTTTATGCTTCAGTCCCAATACTTTAAATACATTTTTAAAGTATGAGTGGAAGAATGAGGCTCAGTCTTGGTCACCTTGCATTACCAGACCAGATCCTACCCGGTGACCTGAACGTGTTATTCTAGAAAAACAGCCTTCCCGTGACAGAAAACATAGCCAGGCCTGTGCCTCTGTGACAAGAGGATAAACACACAGTGTTTGAGATGTGGGGACTCAGAGCAGAAGGGAGTGTGCAGGACTGACGTCTGCCTCCAACACCACTCATTGACCCACTCACTCACCACCTGGCCAGAGTCTCCGGACACCTATTCTCCCAGATGTGCAGGCGCTGAGAACTCAGTGGCAACAGGGACAAAGCCTCTGCCCTCACAAGCAAGCAGCCAGCTAAGGGATGATGAACCTCTAAGTGAAAGAAATAATCCTCAACATTCCGTGTGTAGCCCTCCAAATGATGGATTTTCTCCCGTACATAAGAAAAACAGGAAGGCTCTGGTAAAAGCATGAAGAACTAAGAGTGCCTTAGGCCAGTGCTTCTCCAACAACAGCCTGCACCCAGACCTCCTGGGCATCCTGTTAGGAGGCAGGTTCTAATTCAACAGTCTGGGCCAGGGCCTGAGACTGAATTTCTAACAAGTTCTGGTGACCCGATGCTTTGGTCTTTGACTGCCCTGTAATGTAGCGGCCCTCTTCAGCAACCCTGTGGGCCCGCCTCTGCCCCAAGCCCAGCATCCTGGTCGACAAACTGTACCGCTCCATCCCCATGAGACGTCTCCCACCCAAGAATTCAATCCTCACTGTGTGAGCCTGAATTGGTGCTAAATTCAGTCAATGGATGGTAACTACAGTAGGTGCCCCCAGATTTGTTCTTTCAGTTGTTTTTTGGGGGGTTAGTATGGCACATAACAGACGAGGTCAGTGGTATGCTAAGGGCCCCAATGCTAGAACCCACTGGTCTGTCACGTGCACCCAAGGAGGCTCCTAGAAAGTCCCCTCAGCCTGATCTGGGCTCACCGTGGGCTGGAAGGTAAATGACCAAGAAAAGGTCCAATTATACAAATGTATGAAGAACAGAGAGGTCAGACCAGAGAAAGCCCAGAAGCAGAAACACCCATGTCCCCAGGGCTTTCCAGTTAAAAGCCTCACAGTATGTCATTGAATAGAAAATGCCACTTAGGAAACACAGACTCTAACACTATTTTGGGAAACACGGAGGCCTGGGGTAAAGCTGAGACATGAAAGTAAGATAATTATTCCACCACCCACCCCGCCCCCTGTCCCACAACAAACGCACCTTGAAGCAGTCGGCCTCAGACGGCAATTTCCTGATCTGCATTACGTGATTTTTGACAAAGTCGAAGCACCAAAACAAAGTCACAAATAATCTTGCAGAATCCCTATTACTCTTGTTTTACCAAAGTGAAAAACTGATGCAGAAAAAGTGAAGGATCCCTGCTAAACTAGCTCTCTGTTACTCTGCTATTTTGGCCTGTGGCCTTCCATGGTCCCAGTCACACAGGCATCATCGTCTACTTCTCCCTTAACTTGCCCTCCTGTCTACTCCCTCCAACACCCACCCACCCCATCCATCCAACGCACATGGACTGAGCACCCACGAGCTGCTCACAGGCACCGAACAGTGAACCAAGCAGACAAAACCTTTCACAGAGCTGACGTTCCAGAGGGAAGAGACAGACCATTGAGATACACAGGTTGTCAGATGGTGATGAGAGTGATGGAGAAAAATTAGGCTGGAGAGGGAGGGAGTCCCAGGAGGAGTGGGAGGTATCACTTTTAAAAGGGGACGATATCACAGAGGTGAGGAAGCCAGCCCATTTGTAAGAGCAAAGCACTGGAAGTGACATACATGTCTAGCTAAACCAATCACGGTACATCCTTATAATGGAATCTGTGAAATGTTTAAAAAGAGTAAGATCTGAGGTGCCAAGAGTGGAAAGATCTCCAAGGTGCACTGTTAGGGGATGTGCACTTAGTCTGCTAACCATGTACAAGGAGAAGACAGCACAGACAGTTGCTGCTCCAGCCAGGGGCGATGAGAAAGCAAGCCTCCAGCAAGTGCTGTGTGCTGGTAGGTGGCACGGATCAGGGAGTGGGATATTTGTGAGTACCTACCATGTGCCACATAACGTGTGAGGCACTTTATTTACACCATGCTCCCAACAGCCCTGTGAGCAAGTATCACCACCCCTTTCAGACAGGCAAGGAAACTGAGGCTCAGAAATAGAGAAACTTGCTGGTAACTGGCACTGCTGGGACCAGCACACAGATCCAACTGCAAAGACTGTGCTTGTTTCACTAAACCACCTGCTTGTCACAAAAAAAACTGCTGCTTTTGTGAAAGTCTGGGAGGCCCCAAAACCACAGGCTCTACATGCCCACCCCAGGGCCCAAGCACAGAGCGGGCCCTCACTGGCCGCCTCCGGCAGTAGGACACCCACGGTGCTCTTCCCTGCCCTGCTATTTTAAGGTACTAGTGGGCTCTCTGCATAAAGAGCTCTTGTCTTTAAAAAAAAAAAAAAAGCCATCGACGGAAAACCTGAACCACACAAAGTCAAAGGACAGGCCTTTAAGAACGTCTCCAGCCTCTAATGATGAGTCCTGTGCTGTTCCCACTGGGCCTGCGTCCCTGCTCAGACTGCAGGGCTACGCTAGGTCAGTGATTCACTTAAAGGACTCCACTTGACTTCAAGAAATGTAACACCAATGGGGTTTAATCCATTTGCAAGGTTTAGGACAGAGTGCCCATTCTAGCTAAACTGACAGCAATACGAGTAATAAGGCTAAGGTCACAGGGCCATCCAAGTAGCAAAGTCAAGTTCAAACCCAGGTCTGACACAAAGCCAGAAAATCTTGTCTTGATGTTTTAAAAAAGTATCCAGTGCAATTTCTCTTTAACACATGACACATAGCTACTAACTCTGGGGAGACCCTTCCCCTCTCTGGGCCTGAATCACTGTCAGGTGTGACCCTCACTGCCAGCCCTCATTTGCTACTGGCTCTGCGTAAGACACAGCAAATCACCAAAGCCAAGCAAAGCAACTAGTTAGACAATGAGATCTGTAAAGAGCCTTCCAAACCTGAAGGTTTTGATCCTACTCTCTGCTCTCCAGGGATTTAGAATAAAATCATCATGCAAGTGGTGTCTGGCTGACTACATGCAAGAGAAATAAGAACAGGTGACAACGACCATCTCCTTGACCAAATTTCAGTCAGGCACCTCTGAGCCCTCTTCTCCACGAGGCCTTGGCCCACTGAGCCCAGTTTCAGCAAGAATCCTACGAGACTCCCTCACCTTTAATATCTAGTCAAATTCCTCTTAGTAGTTTTCCACTGATGGGGCTCGGGACATGCTACCCCCCAAAAAGGCACCTTGGCATATTGAGTATTTTAAGCTGAAGAATTCCAGGCCCCCTCACCTTGCCCATGGGCTATAAAATCCCCAGCTGAACTTTCTGTACTTGGATTTGAGCTCAGTTCCATACTGACGTCTCTTTGCCCTAATGCAGTAGCTAGAAGAAAATCTGTCTTGCTGATTTTAAAAAGTATCTAGTACAATTTCTCTTTAACACAAGACACATAGCTACTAACTCGGGGAGACCCTTCTCTCTGGGGCTTAATTGCCCATCTGTGGAATGAGATATGTGTGATACAGTGGCAAACTAGATTCTAGATTGGAGCATACTCTTCATGGTTATCTAATTCTGATTCTGCAGGGGTTATTTTATAACTTTGTATACTGTGGATGACAGCAATGCAAATAATTTGACTCCAGACATGCAAATGAATTCTATTAAATGGAGGTTCAGCTGACTTCCTTCCCCCACTGTAGAAAGAAGCCAGTTTTGCCTTCCATTTGCACATTCATTACAGTATTTCTAATCTACAAATGTGACAGTACTTTGGAATCTCCAACACCTCACCAAGTTCCCTCACTAATGAGTTAAATAAAATCCTTAACACATGTTCACTTTTGCATCTGTACAGAGTGATGAGTTTATCTGTTTTTCAAAAAATTATCTTTTTAACATTATGGAAAGTGCAAGCAACTAACATGTATTTCAAAACAAACACAGTCAAAAGAATTTTTTAATCTACTAGTGGTTAGAAGAATTTAGGTATCTAGCAAAGTACATTTTAGCCAATAGTTAATAGCTTCCCCACATTTTTATTTTCAATGATTATGTGGCATTTGATTTTTCTGTCACCCAAATTACTATTTTTGAAACCTGGTACCTACCAGTGCAGTTTGTAGTCTTTTTCCAAAATAACTGAACATGACTTTTATAGCTACATGTTCATTTTAAGTTAAATGTTTACTTAAGTATAATTTTTACTTGAAGAAATTAAAGAGTTGATGTTGACTATAGAAATGTACAAAGAATAACATAAAACACCTGTTACCTATCACCCGGACCATCAACTGTTAATATTTTATAAACTGCTAAGTCTTTTTTCCCCATAAAACAAATAAAACATTTCAGATGAAAATTTTCCCCCTGTCCTGTTCCATTCTTCCCAC
The DNA here is from genome assembly GCA_004363605.1 of Indri indri. Taxonomy (NCBI): domain Eukaryota; kingdom Metazoa; phylum Chordata; class Mammalia; order Primates; family Indriidae; genus Indri; species Indri indri. The sequence continues at coordinate 7,944 of RJWJ010023818.1, read as the reverse complement.
ACCACAAGGTAACCGCTACCCTAAATTAGCATCTATTTCCAATCGATTTATTATAAAAAGATACATACCCATTCTACAAACATTCCCCTACTAATGGACATTTAGGCTGCTTCCTATTTTTCTAACAATTATAAAGAATGTTGCAATAAACATCCTAATATCCCTCTCCTTGTATACAAACATCTCTGTTTCTCTAGAGTATTTTCTAGAAGTGGAACCACTGGGTATTAAGATATACCGTTTTGCTAGTGGCTATACTGTTCTAAGATACATTTGCACCACTAGTGAATAAGAATCTCACTTTCTTCAAACATCTACCATCTCTTGACAGTCTCAAACTTTACAATTCCTAATCTGATGGGTGTAAAGTGGTCTAATTATGGTTTTAATATGCGTTTCATGGATTACGAGAAAATTTGAGTTTTATTATATGTTTATTTTACCATTCAGAATTCAACATCCTCAATACATGTGAAACTTCCTATCATAAACTGGGATTTGAATTATCGTCTACAAAGCAACTTTTGCAGTTAAAAAAAAATGCTGGGCATTTCTTCAAAAGATAGTCAGAAGTTGAAAAACTCAAGAGACAGAGTTTACTTCAACATATGTTTACTGAACAATACTGGGTATGATGTATTCTACCTCTTCACAGTTCTCAAATCTTCCTTCTCCCTTCCAACTGCAACTGTCTTTAAAACCCTCTGTAATTCCCGTATCTTCAGTGTGGCCTCTCTTCAACTCTTCCACACTAGAGAGCATCTAAGATACAGATCTACAAGAAATGCAGCTTCCAGAACATTCAGGACAACATCCAAATCGCTCACAGCAGCACAAGCACTACAAGAGGTACCTCTCTATTCTCATGGCTCATAAAATCCACCACCCACATGAAATCCCTTGTTCCTACAACGCTCCACGACTCCAGGTCCAAAAGCATTGCTCTTTCTGTGCCTTGTCCATGCTATGTTTTCCAGATGAAATGCTCTTCTCCTTTATCTCACTAGCTCCTACCCAATCTTCAAACTCCACTCAAGCATCCCCTTCTCTGCAAAGTCCTACCCACTCACACAAATCAAGGTTAGATGTTGCCCCTGCACACACCGGTACTCCAGCCCCTTTACTCTGGAATTGTTCACTGGAGACTGCCTCTCCCCTTATGAAATAATCCCTGCCTGAAGTGCTTAGTACGGCCCTAGAGTGAACGAAGCTGGGATACTCCACTCACCACATACCACAGGGCTAGTCGCAAACCCTGGGCACTCATTTTCATCTATAAAACAAAGCACGGGACACAAAGTTCCTTCTTCCAGCCCCCAGATTCTACTATCCTTGGCATGGAATAATCCATGTAGTTATAACCTCAGATCTAATAGTTAGGAGTAGGGGGCGGGGAAACCTGGCTAACTTTCACTTTCATGGCTGATGTGAGTAGTTCTGAAACTCTCCCCAGCTCAAACCCCTGAGAACCAGAGCTTCCCTGACTTCTCTAAAGGGATGTCTTTATACATCTGGGTATTTTTGTTGTCGTCGTTAACAGCCCTTTCCCACCAGTGCAATCCTCCATATTAAAAGCATCAAACGCCTGAACTGTTCCCAGATTATAAAGACTGGAACCAAGCCCCCGAGCCTGTTGGGTCCCCTGCCTGGGGGACCTTAGCAAATCCCGTCTCCTTTCGGGCCTCAGTTTCCCCCTCCAGAGCAACGCACCCTTCCAGCCAGAACACGCGTTGACAAGACAGCCCCACCATCACCCCCCACCCCTCAGGATGTTGGCAGAGAGGTCGCAGGGTTTCCCTCGGAATTCACCGTTTCCCGAAATTCCCCTTCGCAGGGTGAGAAACTGATTACTCAGAAATGGCCGCGGGAAATGAAAATCCGTGCCCGGAGGCCAAGAGCCGCGGCAGACCGGCGGTCCTGCCAGACAGGAGGTCCTGGCCTCGGGCGTGAGGCCGGCCTGGGTCCCGCGCTGGGGCCCCAGGTTACCTGCGGCGGGTGATCGCGGCAGTGGCGGCGGCGGCGCCCGCAGGACCGTGGGAACTCGCGGCGGCGCGCAGGCTCAGACCAGCCACCTCCGACGCCGCCCTGCTGTGATTGCGGCGCGGCACCGCCTCGCTCCTCTTTGAGGGCCCACTGCGCCGCAGTGATTGGCGGAGCTTCGGGGCGTGGCGTCTGCAAAAACCAATGGGAGGAGGGGGCGAGGCCGGCGAGCCAAAAGGACTACGAATCCCAGCGTGCACCGGCAAGGGCTTCTGAACCGGGGGTAGGCTGGGGCCGCGGTTGCCCTATGAGCTGGGGTCCGTGCCTGGGTACTTGGGGACGCAGTGATTGCAGAAACGTCCACCGGAGGATCATACCAGCTCTTGGGGCGCTTCAACCCGTTGGTTTCCATACTTGTCAGAGCGTTAGACACACCTAGGGAAGCTTCGGAAATACTGATGCCCCCTGCGAAAATGTAAAAGATGTTGAAACCCCCCCAAAACACTTTAACCCTTAGGAGAGATGTGATTGTCTTTTGAGTCACATATGGTTACCCCTTTTATTCTCAGATTATAATTATTTTTGTATTTTATTTTTATTTATTTATTGTTTATTATTTTATTTTTCTTGTCCGATTACTAGAGAGAATTAAATGATATCAGGGACAAAAACCTCATGCCTTCTTAATTAATGACCCTTGTTTACAGCTTAACTTCACGTCTGTTTTCCTGCTTTGCTCAGACTAGATGATGGAACCCATGATTGTACCCTTCTCTAAAAGAAACACTGCCTATAACCAACCAAGTTGCTGTAACTGTGTGCCAACCTTGTATCAATAATGTTGTAATCCTGCTAAAAACTCCTCTGTCTCTGCCTGGATAAATGAATTGTTAATTTCTCTACTTCGGAGCGCTGCCTCCATTCCTTTGAAGTTGGTGTTTCTGAGTGGCAAATCCTCATACACTGCACTTGCATAAAGTTTTAGGTTGACACCCTGCCTCATCCCCAGAGATTGGGATTTTGCTGGTCTGCATGTGGCCTGGGTTTTGGAATCTTTAGAGAACCCCAGGTGATTTGGCCCTGGGCCCATATAATCCTCATGGTAACCCTGTGAGAGACACTGTTATTGTTACCCCAGCTTTACAGATAGAACAACTGAAGGAGGTTAAGTCGGGGAGGTTAAATTAATTTTGCAAAGATCACACACATCTTAAGTGGCAGAGCCAGCACTAGGACCTAGGCGGTCTGGTTCCAGAATTCCAAGCTCTTGCTCTCTATGTAATGCTACTTCTCAAATGTTTGGTATTCTTATCTCACAAGGAACTGGAAAGAAAGATAAAATACTATCTGTACAAGCACCATGTGGTGGCAATCAGTAAATTGAATTGAACGGAATTGATGTGGTGGAATACACGCAATCCTGCCCAAGGGTATCAAGCACAGATTTAGGACTACATTCGTAGGTTGTGTCGTTTGGCCTTCTTTTATAATCCTTTTTCCAGTGAATCATAGATCGGCATACTGCTCCAGTCCTCCCGCCTACTTTTGTAAGTAAAGTTTTTGAGAACACAGCCACATCCATTGGTTTAGGTATTATTTCTGGCTATTTTTGCAAACAAGGCAAAGTTGAATAGTTACGTAAGAGACCGTATAGCCCACGAAGCTGAAAATATCTACTGCTGACCCTAACCCCAAAAAAGTTGCCAACTGTGGGGTTAAGTACATGACCCAAGATCTCAGCTTGGAAGTGACCTTGGGCTTCAAGCCCAGGTCTGTCCAAGTCCTTTGTCCTCATGACCGCTATGCTTTCTCAGTCTTCTGTAATGGGAACCATCAGGAGTTCATTTGTCCATTTATTCAACAACACATTTATTAGGTGCAGGTGCCAGGTGCAGGCTGAGCATTGAGATAGGTAGGATTTTGTTCCTTCCCCCTCGAATTCACTGTCTAGTAAGACAGGCAAAAGTGTGTCCTTAACCACTCCCTAATTCACCCAGAATAAATGACAGCCCTTGGCTGATTAGACCTTAATAGTTGAAATGCAATAAAAATGGTAACCTGATGCCCAGCATATTTTGGAAAACAAGGGACAGAGATAGCCCCCTTGGTCTCCTCAGCAAGAGTGTAGGCTGAGAGCTCAGAGTCTGGAACTAGAGAAGGTGGCTGAAAGTAGAAGGCCAATGGGAGGGGTTGCTAGAGGTTGCCATGGTGATGGTCCAGGGCAAGCCCCAGAGGAGGGCTAGCCTGGGCCGACTACAAGGAGGAGGCTGAGATGAGAGAGGCCTGTGGTAGGGACTGGTAACACCTGGTGGGCTCTGCTGTCAAGATGCCTGGATTCAAACCCCAGCTTTACCACTTACAAGCTGTGACTTCAGCGGTTACTGAGCTTCTCAATGCCTAGGTTTTCCCAAGTGCCCCGTACATACTAGCTACTCCCTGGGTTCAGAAGATCCCTTTGACTGCTGGGCTATAACTTGAGGATTCTGGTGAGGAAAACAAGATGGGAATTTGCAACCTTGGAAACTGCCTGTGCTCCTGTTCCCACCCATGGGATGGCAGTACTGTGTAGAAAGCACCAAGCTGATGGGAAGTGCCAGGAGCAGAGAGGTGGGCACCAGAACAGCCCTAGGTGGCAGGAAGGCACAGGTGACAGGAAGGTGGCAGGCTTTGTGTGGATAGATAGGCATGAGGACCTCCCCATCAAATACCCCCAGCAGAATTCTCACAAGAAAAGTCATGGTTAGGCCTTTTGCTACCATACCATGCAATCAGAGATTAGTGAGCATCGTGCAGACATAAATGATATCACAAGAATGTGGTAGATATCTGAGTCACCAGAGATCATGGCACCAAGGAGCCATTTCAGAATAAGGATCTTTTATTTTTAATCTAATAGTGGGAGATTAAGTGAGTGATTTAAGATTATAAAGCAACAAAAATTGGGAGAGTGTGAAACACATTGGTTAGGTTTAGAGCAGAGATTCTCTACCTCAGCACTATTGACATTTGGGGTGGGTAATTCTTTGTCGTTGGGGGCAGCTGTCCTGTGTGTAGTAGGATGTTCAGCACCATCTCTGGCCTCTGCCCACCTGATGCCACTAGTATCCCTCCCCCAAATTGTGATAACCAAATATGTCTTCAGACATTGCCAAAAACCCCCTGGGGGGCAAAATGTGTGCCACACCCCCCATGTTGAGAATCATCAGTTTAGAGAGGGAGCTAAACATATTCATTCATTCATTCATTCTGTTTGATGTGATGGTTAAAGGTGTCGACTCTGGATCCAGACTGCCTGGGTTTAAATTCCAGCTCTGGAACTTACTGGCTGTGTTACTTTGGATAATCACTCTACCTCTCTGTGCTTCAGGTTCTTCATTTGTAAAGTAGGAAGTGATAGTTACAGTGCTCTATTTCACAGGTGGTTGTAAAGATGAAATGGATTGATATATGCAAGGAAAAAACTCAGAACAGGGTCCAGACATATGTCAGCTATTCACTGGGTGTGAAATAAGTGCCAGGCACTCGCCTGTGCCCTCAGGGTCCCTGCAGTCAAATCTCACCACCACAGATGGAGTTAAATGTAAATCAAGAGCATAAATTAAAAGGGAGAGTGATACTAAATTTATGTGAAAATGGGAGACATCTTCCTGACCTGAAGTCCAAGTTTTTATTAAAAATGTCTATAGATAATATTCAACTAAAATTTTTATACCTCTTAGCTCTGTAGTCCAAAGCTTAAAAAAAAAAAACAACCTGATTGAGATATAATTCACATGTTATAAAACTCACTCTTTTAAAATGTACAATTCAGTAGTTTTTAGTATAGTCACCCTTCCATCCTTCCTAGAATAAAACCCTGCCCAGCTAACATCGCCTACCCCCGTGACCTCATTTCCTGCCACCTCACTTGCTCCCTTCCAGGCATGACGGCCTTCTTGTCTTTGCATCTGCAGTTTACAGTTCCTGAATGCCCTTCCCCTTCCAGTCACACAGCTGGCTTCTACCCAGATGGCAGCTCCTCCTCACAGAGGCTGCCCTGAGCCAGTGGGCCAAGACAGCGTACAAACCTCCGTCACTCTCTAGACTTCTACCTTGCGTCACTATCTGACTTTACATGTTTGTTAATGTCCTGGCTCAGCACTAAAATTGAAACTGCTTGAGGGCAGGGGCCTGGCCTACCTTATTTATTTCTATACTCCCAATGCCTAAAACAGTAGCTGTCCTATAGTAGGTGCTCAGTAAACATGTATCAATTCAGTTCAGTGCTGTGATGAAGGTAAGTGCCATTTACTGTGCTCCTCTGCAGAGAAGAGGCGCATCTCTTCCTTGTTACTTTTTACGGATTGCCAGTCAATCAATAAGCGTTTATTTAGTGCTTGCTTCGGCATCACATATACTAAAAATAAGCATTTATTTAACTCTGTGGCCAGCAATATTCTAAGAGTGACCTCCCCCACCAATAACCCTCATCTGCGTATAATCTCCTCTCTTTGAGAATGGGTGAAACCTCTGATTTTGCTCTGGCGATTATGTTATGTTTTGGCAAAAGGGCGATTATCCAGGCAGGGGATCCTACTCTAATCACATGGGCCCTCTAGAATGTGGGAGTTTTCTCCAGCAGGTGCTAGAGAGGTTCATTGCTGGTTTGAAGATGGAGGGGCCACAAGCTTGCTGGCAGCCTTACAGAGCTGAGAGAGGCCCCCAGCTGACAGTCAGCGAGGAAATGGGGACCTCAGCCCTACAATTAAGCCAACAACCTGAAGGAGCTTGGAAAGACATTCTTCCCTAGAGCCTCCAGATAAGAGCCCAGACTGATGTCAAAGAAAAAATTATTCAGTGACACTTGTTAAAGCGTGGTAAGGAAGACTTTATTCAGGACTACCAAGATAGGTATATAGAGCTGGGCACAGTGGCTCACACCTAGCACTTTGGGAGGCCAAGGCGGGAGAGTGGCTTGAGGCCAAGAGTTTGAGGTTGCAGTGAGCTATAATAATGCCACTGCACTCTAGCTCGGGTGACAGAGTGAGACCACCCTGTCTCAAAAAAAAAAAAAAAAAAAAACACAGAAAAGATAGGTATAGAGACCACTGCAATGGGATTTTGCAGTGGGAAAGAGAGACTGGGCTGAACTTCCAATCCAGCTTAATTCTGAACACAGCAAGTGGGAATTTATATAATAGCTATCTTATTCCATTTTCTGCTGCTGTAACAGAATACCACGGATTGAGTAATTTATAAGGAAAAGAGATTTATTTGGCTAGTGATACTGGAGGCTGGGAAGTCCTAGATTGAGGAGCTGCATCCATGAGGGCGCTCTTGCTGAGTCATGACATGGCAGAGGGCCTCCCACGGTGAGCAAGAGCAGCGACAGAGAGGGAAGTGGGCCGAACTCCATCCTTTTATCAGGAGCAATAATAAGCCTACCCCTGCAATAATGGCATTAATTCATTTATAAAGGCAGAGCCCTATGGCCAAATCCCCTCTTAAAGGTCCCGCCTCTTAATACTGTCACAACAATTAAATGTCAACATGAGTGTTAGAGAAGACATTCAAACCACGGCAATAGCCAAGGAGCAGGGTGGGGGTCAGTGGATGAAAAATTACTGAGAGGAAACATCAGGAATAAGGAGGATTCTCGTGAAAATTACCTAACAGGTTTTTTTGCTGAAGGCAGGCCGGGTGATTATTTTTTATTTTTTTGTAGAGAGAAACAAAGTCTCACTATGTTCCCCAGGCTGGTCTTGAATTCCTGGCCTCAAGTGATACTCTCACCTCAGCCTCCCAAAGTGCTGGGGTGACAGGTATAAGCCACCATGCCAGGCCAAGGCCAGGCGATTGGACATCACCTGAGAGATGGTGCAGGATGGGCAACCAGATCAGATAGATCAGATATCAAGGGTGATCAGATATGGAGGATGAGGAGTACTTGCTGGCTTAGTAGGGTTTTTGCTAAAACTGGATTTT
>RJWJ010023817.1:0-25411 GCA_004363605.1 Indri indri | reverse complement strand
TTAACCCATATTAAACAGAATTTAGTGGCAGTCTACTGGGGAGGCAAATAAATATAATTTTGTGATTTTTTTTTCTTTAAACAAAGAGATTATAGTACTTAAAAATTACTAAGGAGATTGTTACCTCTAGCAATAGTGATGGAGAGAAATCGGGAAACCCACTAGTATTTGTGAAAGTATGATTGTTTGGTGGTATAACGGTTGACATCTGTAATTTCGAAATGAATGAACTCTACATTACAGCTGAAAGGAGTTCCGATTTGCCTGGTGATATTGGAGGAGAAAAATCTATGTGCAGTTTTCAGAGACTTCTCTGATTCTCAAAACATTAATTTGGTTTACCCAATTTTTCCAAAGCCTTGAATTCCTATTGCCATCTCTAGAGTCTTTGGCTTCAAAAGCAGGCAGAATACTGACATGGAATACCATTTGAAAATCCCCCTGTCCCTAAGCTGGCAGCTTGGGCCTTAGTTGAAATTGGTAAGGTCAAGAAGAGGCCACGTGGTGCAACTTGTTTACTGCATTTTATCCTGGTTACGACTACAGCTGTGTTTCTTGATTTGAATCTATCATCCACGGTTAAGTATGCTTAGATTGAGGGTGTCACATGCTTTAAACATTGTTTGCCCAAGTAGGAATTCCCTTTGTATGGGTAGGGGACACTGAATAAGGACTATTCCAGCTCTGTCATCCCAACAACATTGCAGGATGGGTGAGTAGCAGGAAGGGCTGCGGAGATTATGTGTTAGGGCTCAAACCTCTGAGACAGCCTATGGGCTCTGGGCAAATGGGACGCTGTATTCTGCAGGAAATGATCAGGAGAGTAGTGCCAGACTCCAAGTGCCTGTGACTTGGACCTGTGTTGCCTGCTTGACATCTGGGCATAGTAGAACTTTTCTGTATTTAAATATACTTTAATTTAGATTTAATTAGGGTCCAACTGTGAGTCTCTTCATTAAGTATTTATCTTATGGAAATAAATTTTGCTCAAAGTCAGGTGGAATAAACATATGCCAACCTGCTACACGAACAGGTCTCTTTCACTTAATGTCCTTACGAAGGTCTTGAGCATATCCCTGTAGAGACTGTTTTTGGGGAATTTCCCCATGCAAATAATAATGCGTCTAGAAGGAGTGACAAATTAACTCTCAAATTACCATTATATGTTCACATGTTTATTGTTTCTTGTATTCAAATGAAGGTAATTTCACTTTATAGCTTATCAGATAACTTGCGTGGGAACTGAAGTCTTGGAGACCTCAAGGCCACTTGTAAAGTCCATCTGGCCATGAAATTGAGATTTCACACTGGGAGGATGTGATCAGATAAATGATAATCATCAGGAATAGGGCAAATGTCATCTATCATTTTAACAGTAACAAGAAATCTGAACCTTAAAGAAATGGAATATAAGACAGTACGTTTTGAAGGTATTTTGAGTAATACTTGGAATGTGGAAAAATGCCTGAAGTAGTTAAAGTCCAAGTAAGTGCCCATGGATGACATCAGACTCTAACATCAGTGGGGAAAATGTTATTTAAATGGAGGCAACAAAAGACATCTCAGTTTTATCAAGAAATATTCCTACACATTTAACACTTGTTTCCTGATCAGTGCTGAGGACTTGGATGTTGAAAAAAACAAGTGTGCATCATAAAATGATGTTCTTTGGGCTTGTGGTCATGAGGAGACCAGTAAAGAGTGGACCCAAGAAGTTCATTAAAGCTGGATGATTGTTGGACTGATCTATGTGGGGGAAAGGTGAGAGTTGTTTATTTCAGCTTGGCATGAACCCACTTGGCTTGAACGGGCTTGGCTTTCTCCACCAGCAAATAGGGAAAGCCGTTATTTTTGGGCACCCAAATGAAACCACTTAATGCCATCTGTTTTTTTCTGTTTACATTAAGGAAGTTATTCTAAATTTCTGATCGTATAGATCCCCAAACTATTTGAGTGTCATTTGTTCATACCTTCACGGAAACAGCTTGCAAACATTTATGCAGAAGAGGGCCTTCACAGTGTGAAGACAAATTATACCAATTCTTTCCCAAGTGACATACTCCATGACGTCTGAAACTTGGTCTGTAAAACCCTCACTGAAAGTTCTATTTGCAAATAACTTTTGATTCATCCAGTTCCCAATCTCTTTTCCTTCCGCACCAACAACTGCAAAAACTGAAGGGCAGTAGTTCATGTGCAAATTGCTGCTTTTCTATACATGGCTTCATTTTCCCTTTACTTGTCCTTTGATGCAACTTCCAATGTCGAGCGTAATAGGCCCAAGATTCATGTCCTAAGGACTGTAGATTCAAATGCAAAGGAAGTCTGGGCCCAATTCCATATGTAACTTACAGATAATCTCTACATCATAGAGACAGTAATGTGTAGTACTTTCTGCTTCCTGCATGAAACTTTTACCGATCTGAGCTATGATTTCCCTCTTCTATAGGTACTTAGAATATTTGTTTCTACCTCCTTAGTGCGATCGTTCATATTCTGCTTTGTATAATAGAGGTCAGGTTATGTACGACTTAATCTCCTCATAAATGAAAACTCTCTGAGAGGCAGCAGTAAGTCTAACTCTTCTCTTTCACATCACTGACTCCTACTCTTTCTTAAGGTATCAGCTTAAATATCACAGCTCTAAGGGAAACTCCTCTGGTCCCCCCTACACATTCATATTAGGGCACTGTTCTCTATTCAGGGACAGTCTTCCTAGGTAAGTTGTAAGTGTTGGGAGGAGGGGAGGAGATGGCATCACCAAGTATCTGCAGTGCCTGGCACAGGGTCTCCTACTTAATCAGAGCTCGATATATATTTGCTCAGTAAAGGACGAGTGATAGAAACCCAGGGGAAGGGGAAATGTCTTAGTTACCTGTGTGAGGTGACTTGATTGCATGTGAGAAAGGAGACCCAGCTTCCCCTGGGGCTGAGTGCACTAAGGGAAGGGCCAGCCATGTGGACCTCAGGCCTCAGCTCTGTTGCTTTCGGAAACCCAAATATCATGGATGGAAGTTATATCTGTAGATTCTTTACTAGAGAGCATTTAGCCACAAAGCCCAACTTCTAAGTAGATGATTATTTTAATGTTGTAGTTTTCAAACTTTGGTGTTCTGATGGTAGGGAAGGGAATGATGAATTGGTGATGGAATATTCATCAAGGGAATAATGATGGAATTATTTTACTAGAACAGAAACTCTCAAAGAAGGGGCTGAAAGGGCTGGACTCTCAGTAACACAGAGACTGTGGCATACACATGGACTTGGAATGGTCCATCTGAATTCTCTCTGAGAGCACTGACCTAGGTTTTGGGGAGATCTTCGGAGTCTGGGAGACAGAGGGTTGTGTCAGTGATCTCACCTGTTACCTAGTGGCAATCTACATATCGTGTCCTCACTGGGTGTCCATGTTATGAAGAACACCGAACTATTTGCTGGAGAAATGTCTGGTTAAAAATACTGTGTGTATAAAACATGCCCCAGCATGCCAGGTATTGCCACTGTTTATCTGGCAGCTGTTAGAATTCGCATTTATACAGACCATTGTGTCTTTCTCGGAAAACATTTCTAATTAGAATGTAGATCATATTATTCTCAAGACAATTTTATAAAGCGGGGAGGGCAAATATTATTCCCATTGGACAGAGGAAGATGCCAAGAATTGTTGGGGGTGATCAAGCCACTTAGTGACAGAGGCAAGGGAAAAAAATCAAGGCTCCGTGCCATTGAGTCCCAGGTCACCCCTGACATTTGTCCTTCACACAGGACATAAGCAGCCAGTGCTGGCAGGGCTAACTGTAGTATTGCGCAGGAGGGGCGAAGAGAAAAAGTATGGGAAAGGCACGGCTTGGAAATGTCCACTGCTGGGGTGAATTTCCACAGCCTGTGTTAAGCCTGCCAGGAGCCAGAGCATCTTCATCCTCACCTGCTTCTGTTCGAAGAATCGGCTGCATCACTCCTCTCCCCGCAACTCTGTTTTTAAATTACAGAGCAATAAAATCAGGAGCAGAGAAATTTGAAAAATGAAACGAAAGAAGAAAATGTTCCTTATCAATCTGGATTCAGACAGAGGAAATAAAAGGCACACTATGTATTTAAATTATGAAGAGTTTTAACATGACGAATTAAGACGTTGTGCCTCCACCAGAGCCTCGGCCTCAGCATCGAGCTCGTGATTCTCAAGAACTTGCTGGAAAATTTCTGTGGATCTCAGGGGCATCTAGGAGTCTCCCACCGACTTGCTCATCTGCAGCACCTGTGCCAGGATTCTCGTGTTCACCCAGAAACTGCTCCAAGTACTGCAGCCGTCTACACACTGCCCTGCCCCTGAATTCATACTCCAGTGTCTCTCTTTGTCGGACTTTAACCAAGACTGATTCACTGAAGGCAATCCCGGGAAATGTAGTTCTCTGAGCTGGCTGCAGAGAAGACCTTAGAAGAAGACAGTGGTGATGTTGAAACAGAGAATCCGGGACATCTACCATAATCCTACTTTGCCAGCACCTATCATGTGGAGGATCCCATTCCAATTTGTCTGCATATATATTTTGCAAAATAATTGCATGCCTAGTGAACATCCCTGAATTATTTATTCCCTGATGCTTGTGCAGTCATGAAGACATGCCATTGTTAGCTTGCCATATTAAGCATTGGACTCGAAATGTATAAAAGAAAGAAAGCAAAAAACAAAGAGGAAATATGCTATGAAAACTTGATCGGGGTTGATAACCATCCTTTGACCATTGTCGGCAATCTTGCCATTATTTTGATGACACTGTTGTTGGATGCTCATCTTCCTCTCCAACCACAGGCTTGGTCTGTTCGTGTTTGAAATTGATTGCTGCAACTGTCACAGAGTAATTTATATAGCAACTTATCATAATTAGTTATCGTTTGCAGTTTCCTTAATGTGAGTTGCATTTTATGCTTAGCAATTGATTTTTCTGTATATCTCCATGAAGCAGCTCAATGTGTGCCATCCAAAAAAAGAAGAAAAAGACAGAAAGAAAAACTATGGCTGTTTGTTTTTTTTTTATTTTTTAAGACATTTTTACCCTGAGATATCATAAAATACATTTTCACAGCAGCCATAAATACAGGATGTTTCGCTTCAACTCATTAAATCAGCCAAAGTGAAATGAATAAAAGGAAAATTAAATGGATGCACAGGAAGAGGTAGCAGTGTAGAAAAAGATGTTTGGGATGGGGAGATGTTGGCCAGAAAAACTTCATGCCAGCAAGTAGAGGGCTTTCAGGAGGGTTTGAAAGGAAGCTGCAAGATGCCTAAACTGTTCATCACAATTTGTTTTGGGCTTAAAGGATTTGGAGATAGAGGGGCAGAAAAGTGTGATACTTTTCCTCTCCCATCGTAAAGGTCAGGGCTGATACCACTATAACAAAAGACAGGTTAACAAGAGCAAAATGTAGCAGATTTATTTAATCGAAGTTTTGTATGATTTACATGGGAGCCTTCAGAAATGACCCTAAGACTTCAGGAAAACTGTCTATTTTTATGCTTAGGTTTGATGAAGAATGGACAGCCATGTAGAAATGTGATTAGAGAAAGGGTATGATCTAACGGTAATAGATTGAGTGGGGAGCCCAGCAAAGCATGTTGCCTCAGATTCCTCTTTGTCTCTCACTGTAGCATTCCTTCCTCCTGGGTATGGGGCAGGACCCTTCTGGAATGAGGGTCTCTAAGGGAGAAGGGAGACAGTGACATTTCTAGGTTTTATGGCTTGCTTGGGGGGAGAAGGGTTCTAGTTTCTATCATCCTCTTGGGGAGGAGAAATTCTGGTTTCTATGAGTCATTTCAGGGGAGAAACAGGGGTAGAGACAGGGGGACTAGAGAAGGCCAGAGAGACCTTGGTTCTGAGGCCTCCCAGTGTCTTTCAGTTCAAAGCAATCAGCATGCCAAGGTGTCATAATTTGGGGTGTTGCGTTCTGAGCCCTGACGAAGGCAATCTGTCTCTTTTAGCCAATTTTTATTTTTTATTTTTTTTATTTCTACTCTTGTCATGTCAACACATAGGGAATGTGAAAGCTAAGTAGGTTTGATCATTATCAACAGCATCTACACAGAATAATAGCAAAGACTCTGGAAAATGGATGCGTTTATTTAGGCTAGCGTGATAGCTCAGCGTCAAAGAGTCTTTTTGCCTACTGCCTGTTGGTTCTCATTGACCATCTAAATAGATGGAATAAACAATCTGACAGTCCTGGTGGCTTTGCCAGGTAGGTCTTACTGGGATCAGACTCTATAATTAAGGCAGCCTGCTTATAGATTACCTTTTGTCTTCTGGAATATTTTGATTAGTCTTTTAAGGGAGCTAAGCCTCAGATGATTTCTCAAAAAATTGTCACTGATTCATTGAAGGTTCACAGAAGCATGACAGATTCAACTTTCCCCCATGGAAAGTGTATTGAAAAGTGGTTTAAAAAAAAAAGAAAGAAAAAGAAAAAAGGAAATACAACTTCCTGGTGGCAAGGACATGTTTCATCTGGGGGTCCTGTCAGATCAGAGCATGGCCGTGGCACCCCCCTTATAGAGTCCTTGCCACCAAGCCCTGGCTGTGTGGGGGAAGAGTGTGTTGGTTCCTTGTGCAGAACTATTATTAGCATTTTCTAATTATGTAAAATGATTTCCTCTGATGACATTTTCAACAGAACCCATTAGTTTAGTTTTCTTTCCTTCATAATGCTTTTATGGGCTTATAATCTTGGTGGAATTCTCAGATGCTGAGAGATGTTAAAGTTTCCTTTATTTTAATCGAGGTGACTAGTGATTTGACAGTAGTGTTTGACAGGTTCATTTTATCTGCGTGGCAGTGGGAGTCTATTTTCAGTGTGTGCACCCTGTTTCAAAGTAAAAGGACTTTACTAAGTGCTGAATAAATTGTACTTTCTTTTGATTCTAGACCTTGCTGAAATGGTTTAAAAACTCTGGTCTGGGTCATCAAATTCATCTCCCTGCTACTTTGCAGGGTCAATAGCTTCACTCCGTGCTGAGCCGGGCTGGGGGATTGGAATGGAGGGCAGCGTAGATTAAAACTTCCGCATATATATAGATAAATGTGCATGTGTGCACTCGCTGTCTGGGAGGGTGGCAGTGATGGAAGAGCGAGCCAAGTGGAATCTGAAGATGGATGAGTCTGTTAGACTATTACCAAGACTGGCGTGGAGTTTAGCCAGGAACTTTCAGTAACCTCCTTTAAGCATTTGAAATCCATAGGGGTCCATTTCCTATCCTTTTTCTCCAAGGATGATTTTTCATTTGCCATCTCCAGGATTGCTTTATTTGTGTTCTTGGGGCAGAATTGTGGTGTACTCATACACACAGAAGGGCTACGAGTCTGGTTCTTCTGTCCCGGCAGCAAAGCAAGGAGGGAAAAATGGATTCCATTTCCTCCTTTCCCTCCCCACGATAGCAAACCGTATGTCTGTAAAATGAGAGATCAGAAAGACAGACAACCTTTCCCTCAACAGACAGTCCACATAAAAAATGGCACTGAAAACACACTCCCTCTTTCTTAAAAAATGGAAGCCTAGAATTTACAGGGTAGAAGATTCTAAATGTATTAATGTTTTAGAATCATGGGCTGTTTCTTGCCCTTTTCATTACCAGGGAAGGACTCTGGGACATTGTCAAAAATGACAAGGATTGCTATGAGCACAGTCGTTCAAGGATCCCTCCAGCATGTCTTTATTGAGTACCTAGTGTATACAAAATATATGTTAGGATTTGCGGAGAGTTCAGAAATAAGGAGTTATCGTTTCTATCTTCCAGTAATTTACGGTTTAATTGAGGACATCCCAAAAACAAAGTAACGCCAACCAAACGAGATATTATGTATTACATAATTAAGAGTTGCATTTCATGGGTAAAGCCGTAGGTGCTATAAGTATTTAGAAAAGATGGGAATCAGTGAAACTAGAATAGTCAGGCATAACTGTTTGGAGGATGTTGCCTTTGAGCTTTGAAGAACATGTAGGGCGTGGGTAAGCGGAGTGCAAAAGAAGGGCTTCCCCTAAAAGGGGAATGGGTAAAGAAGAGCATGGAGGTAAGAGTAAATAGAGCTGATTAGAGAAAGGGATCCCATTCAGAAAAAGTGAAAAAAAAAAAAAAAAAAAGTTTCCTTACGTGGAATGGGTCCATGTTATGACAGGCCTTGGGCAGGCCGAAGGGCGTATATTTGATTTAAAACTGTGCTGTGGGATTACTAATCTGCAAGCAGCATGCAGGTGGAACTGGAAAGAGGAGAGCTTGGACTCAAAGAGGCCACAGTGGGACGGGGCTGGAGGGCGTTTGCTCCAGTTTCAGAAGGCGTAGATTTTCAGATACCAGGCTCTGCGTCTGTGATGCCTCCGAAGAGCAGGTTTCTAGCAAAGGTAATTTAGGAAGCAACGTGGTAACAGATGGGGGCGACAGCTGGGGCCAGGATAGATGCCGCCAGTGCAGCGCGCGTGCAGGCCCCACAAAGAGAACCTGAAGGCCACCGTGGAGTTGTCCTTTGAAGTTGCCGATGGTTTTGGTCACCAGGGTTCAGGCATCAGAGAAAAGGGACAGTGGATGTTTTTCCTCCCCACGCTATTCAGAATATCTGTGATGTTGGCTTTAGCAACCTGAGCGTGGAGCCCAGGATAACGTTGAAATAATCCAGCATGCCGTGACGAAGGCCTGGCGTGGCTGGCCGGGGGCACAGAATACGGGGAAGGAATATGAGAAACATTCCGTGGCAAACACAATAGACTGAGTGACTGATTGTATTTTGGGATAGACACAGAGAAACAGAAATCTGTGAGGAAGCCAGCGTGGTGTGTGGGAGGCTGCGGTCTCCGCCTGCTCCCCCGGCTCGGTTCCTCCCGTCGCGGATTCTCCCCACCGCTCATGCAGAAACCATAACCCGGCCTGTTCCGTGGAAGACTGCGGGGGTTAATGCAGTGGAGCTCGTGGCAGCAGGAACGAACATGCAAAAAGCAGGCAAGGCAGCCACAGAGATTCGTTCTCATGCCCATCTTTGTCTTAAAGATAAGCTGCATTCTTTTAAAAACAAACAAGTGCCCAGTGTGTTTTATTCCTGAATCTCGGGCTTCTGGGAGGGGAGCGACGGAAGGGCAATGCTCTCGGTCTAAGTTGTTCTGCTGAGATCTCCGTCTCGTGTGAACGTCCCAGCCCCTGTTCTTCCGGCTCCTTTTGTCTCCCTGTCTCCTGTAGAAAGCTTTACCCCCTGCCCCGGGTTTCTCCTTGTGTAACGGTTTTACAACCTTTTTTGGAACAAATAAACAAACATCTGGAATCATGTGGTACATTTAATTAAAAAGTTTGCATTTGGCCAGAAATGGTCAAATCATGAAAAATGGCCTGTCGGTGAGCTCAAGAAGGCCAAGCGATGACGTTGTTGGCTGCAAATGGGTTGAAATTGAGCGAGGTGAACACCTGCTCAGTGCGGCCTGCTGTCCTCTGGCTTCCGCCTTCCAGCCATTAATATTTACTGCGGTTCCTTTATCCATTCTAATGAAATTTTTTGGTTGGGGCTGGTCTGGGAACAGGGTTGTTACTTTTCCAATAACCTTGGATTTGTCGGGATGTGTGTACTTTATAAAGGGTGTGGTATTGGGCTTTTTGGCCTTTTCATTTCCCTTACTCAGAATTCCATATGCTCCAGGTCACTGCGGGGGCCTCTTTCTGTTTCTGCAATCAGTCAGTCCACAGTGGTTTTTGTAAGAGCTCCTAAGGCGCGGGACCCTGCACGAGAGCGTGTAGAGGATACAAAAGAAGGTGTGGACTCTGCCTTCAGGAATCCTGCAGTCTAACTGGAGACAGAGTCCTACACATAGAAAGCAGAGGCCAAGCTAGATGTACGTGGGCAGAGAAGGGAGAGATCAGTGAAGACAGAAAGATTTGGAGGTGGTCTTGGATGAAGGTGAGAACTGAGTTGAAAGGAACTTTCTCTGGGTGGTTTCCAAGTGTGAAGGAGAATTTGGGAAAAGACCAAATGTAGAAGTTGCTCTTGTCTAATTTCTGGTCATAATCTAGGTGACAGTAGGGGGCCGATAATCTTAACGCAGGAGTTAGATATGGTTAGTTGACATTACTGATCAGCTTCTCTGCAAGGCACATCTAGGGTGAAGTAAAATACAAGTTTTGTTTGCACATTAAGAGAAGAATGTTGAGACGATCTGGCTTTGCAGAGTGTCTTGCTCTGATATGTCTCCCACAGGAGGATTTATACCCAGGATGAGGTTATTCTTAGGACAGAATAACAAGTTTATCTTGTTGCACAGAATGCAAGGGAAGTGGCCAGGGGCTGAAAATACTGCAAGTGCCGTTGCCGTTTAGGTTAGATCCAAGGAAAGGGCCAATATTGTTGAACTCAGGTGTGGATTGGCAAGGGGGGGTTGGGAAATGACCATTCCCCAAGGCCTTTTACTGAAGGATATGCTCATCTCTCTCTGAGGGAGCCTGAAGGAAGTGAAATGAAACTCACACAACTTTCAAATCCTGACCAATTTTGATCCGGGTTCTCTGTGTCAATGCCAGCTCAGCTTTTGCATAAAATGAAATCACTTTGACCCCTGTGGACTTCTGCAAGCCCAGATAGCTGGAAGAACTCTCTGGAACAACATTCCAGTGTTGCCAGAGGAGTTCTCAGTCCTTAGCTCTTTATTATTCTTCTGCATCTGTTTCCTTAAATACTCTCTGCAGAAGCATTAGCATGAAAATAAAAGAGTGTACAGCAACTTGGAATTTTCCATTTGTGGCTTCCTTAGTCTGTGGGGTCAAAGTTTTGTCCTCAGGGACACTAATGCAAACTCTGTATGCTGTTCCAGGGCAAATGTTTCTCAACTAAATGACAAGAGGGGGTGGGGAGCCAGGAAAATAATGCAATGCTAATTCCCAAACACTGACTGCCCAGAGGTCCCAATTTAAATTGCCACTCCCCCAACTCTATTCCTACCCTCCACCAAAGGAAAAAAAATCCTCTGTTGTTAGGACAGACATCTGTGTGAGAGCAATAAAACAGTCTTCTCCCTTGTGGATTAGCTCTTTATTCCTTTGTTTATCTTGCTATACCTCATCAGTTTCTCCTAAATCAAGGAGAGTCAAAGAGGATGAGATGCAGTCCCTTTTTTGTTTTCGATTAAGGAAACCCATGCAACTATCCTCCTCCACAAATTTTCTTTTCTCAAGAGAGAGCTTTCTTTTTTATGTCTAATTTCTCCCTTTTTTCTCATCTGCTTCCTTGGAATCCCTCTGGAACTTTTACTTCATATAATGTTCAAATCAAATATTCAAGGTCCCCTGGAGAGCAGGTTCGCTAGGTCAGCGCATGCTGACATATCTGGGTGATTCTAAAGCACATGGGGAACTAAGATTGCATAATGAACATATTCCGCGGCCTCCATTGCTTCAAATCCCTAGAAATTTATTAATTCATTCAAGAAATATCTACTGAGTCTCTGTACTATGTGTCAAGCTCCATTCAAAACATTAGGGATAGAGCCGTGCATAAAGCAGACAACATTTCTGCCTTCAAAGAGCTTGCATTCTAATGACAGAGAGGATCACCAAGATAAAAATGAAAGCACCATATAGTATGTTAGAGGTAAGTACTCAGATGAAAACAAAAGCAGGCAAAGGACATGAGGGAGCGTGTGTCGGTAATTTGAGATCTGATAGCCAGAGAAGGCACCACTGAGAAGGTGGTGCTGGAGTAATGACCTGAAACAGGTGATAAATGGAGACCTGAGAATACCTATAGAAAAGTGATCCAAGCAGAGCAAGGAGCAAGTGCAAGGCCCTGAGGCAGGAGCGTTCCTGGCATACATGAAGTGCAACAAAGCCTGTGTGCCTGGGGAAGGCAACCTGGGGGGGGGGGAGTTGGAGATGAAGCCAGAACAATATCAGGGGCCAGGACTTGTAGGCCATTGTTAAATATTAAGCTTAGGCATGTTAAAATTTTAAAGAGTTTATTCAAGCAGATAACGATTCATGAATCGGGCAGCCCTAGACTACAAGTGGTTCAGGGATCCACTGAGAGATCGTAAGGGGAAGTTATTTTATCATGTATTTGCAGAAGAAAGACAAATTATTTTATTGGTTGAAGTAGAAAGTCCCTAGTTAGAGGTTAATTGGCATTTTCTGATTGATTAAGCTTAAGTTTCATTTTACTGTTTATGTTGACTTGGATTTCATTTGCTTATGTATGAAGCCAAGGTGCTGGAACTGTCCCAGCCTAGTGGTCTTTCAGTGGATTATTTTAACACCACTTACTGTGACTAAGACTGGAAGCTACTTCAAGGCATTAGCAGAAATGATGGACGTGATACGACCCTTCTTCCTATAGAAAAAAATAACAGTAACCCCCAAACTGATAACTAACTGGAAAAGAAAGAACAGGTACTATTGTTGATCAGGAAGTATGTAGCTTTTCTGCAAGATGGATGGAAGGATAGGATTGAAGAGGTTAATCACAATCCAGAATAAATGCAACAGAGTTTTAAAATGCAGATGCATGGCCAGGTGGGACAGCATGCACCTGTAGTCCAAGCTACTTGGGAGGCTGAGGCAGGAGGATCACTTAAGCCAGGAGTTTGAGGCTGTAGTGTGCTATGATTAAGCCTGTGAATTGCCACTGCACTCTAGCCTGGGCAACATAGTCAGACCCCATTTGATTGATTGATAGATGGATAAATAGATAGATGGATAGATAGAACCAGCTTCAGGAGTTTTCTAAGCATAGGGAAAGCTACTGGGGGCCTCATAGCAGGCAGTAATTTAGGCTTCTTCATTGGGTACAACCACATGGGTCAGACCATCTGCATACCTGTCCCCATCTTTAGTTCAGGCATCAAGCATCAGAGCTATCTCTAAGCCAGAGCAGTAAGTATGAGTGAATGAATCAGTGAAATAGGATGGCAAGAGTCAGTACAGATGTAAAAGTTATAATAATAAATGGGAATGGGCTAAATTAAAAGGTAGAACATTCCCAGATTTGGTAAAAAAGGAAATGTGAAGCAAAATACCTTTTAAAGAAATACATGTAATAAAATGACATAGGAAGCTCAAAAATAAAGGGATTGGGGGGAAAATACTGTATACATGCTAAAATCAAAACCTAGAAATAACAGTGTTAATATAATGCAAAATAAGACTAAGATGATTACTGAAATGGCAAAGAGGGATATTTAGTATAACTAAGAAAATATAATGGAAAGCTATAACAATCATGACTCTTAATACATCCAGCAACATGGCTTTGAAATTCATAAAACAGGAACTTCTGAAAATACAAGAAAAAAGCCTGACAAAATCACAAGCATAGATGAAGACTTGAGCATAGTTTCTACAGAAAATGTCTCCTAAGTGAACAGAAATTTCACATCATATACATTTGTTTAAATAGAAAACAGAACGACATTATTTTTTTAAAAAGTCACAGAAGTTATCCACAAGCTGTGTCATAAAGAAAAGTATACCATGTCTAGTTCAAATTAACTCATCGTAACTAAGTGAAATTACGTTCAACAAGGAATAACTCCTTCCCCTGTCTTCCAACAAAAAGAGAAAAGAGAAAACAATATAGAATTAGAAATAAATGAAACTTTGGGTTTGTGAGGAAATAACATCCATTATTCTTTAAAAGTAAATGGAAGTGATAACACTGTAGTATATTAAAAACTGTGGGATGTAGCCAAAAATGTAATTAAAAGATTTTTCCCCTTAAAAACATAAACTATGAAAAAGGGATAGAAAATAAAAATAAATGAACTATCTTTTCATATATCTTAATTAAAAAATAACAAACCCGATGACATGAAAGGACTTAATAAAATAGAAACAATGTGCAATATATTTTACAATAATACCAACAGATACTTAAAAAAAAGGTGAACCTAGAAAATCTAAGTAAGAAAAAATAGAGATGGACATGTAACATTAGGAATACGGAGATTTAAAAAAAACACTATAGAGCTTTATATCAATAAATTAGAAAATCTAAGTAAAACAGACAATTTTAAGGCAATTATAGTGACCAATATTGTCTCAAGAAGAAATACAAGTCTAAATAAAGAAAAATAGGACTATAAAAGTAACTGAAAAAATAGCCATATCCCTCAAAGAGGTGAAATATCCCATCTTTTATAATTTATTCCAGAAAATAAAAAAGATGGGAAATTGCTCATTTTATCTTACTAGGATTCCATAACTGACTTAAAAAAGGCCAGAAAATAGATGAAAATGAAACTGCAGGTCAATTTTTTTTTCAAATGTAAATAAAGGAATCCTCCATGAGAAATTAATAAGATTTATTAATGTATTAAAGAAAATAGTACCTCATGACCAAGTAGGATTTCCGTTAATATTGATAGGATAGTTTACTATTAGAATTTATCAGTACATTTGTAACATCGGCATATTAAAAAGAAAAAGATAATGTATGGTGATAATGTTATTAGGTGCAAAGAGAGAGGGAGACAGAGAGGAAGAGACCTGTGAAATTTTTCTGGTAAAATCTCTTAGCAATCAAGGACTAGATGGAAACTTCCCTAACTTGATAAAGAGTATCTACCAGACACCTACAGCAACCTGCATACCAAAGGAAGACAGACTACAAAACATTCCCATTAAAGTCCCAGCACAAGCAGGGAAGGATTATTCTGCATTCCCCTGGTGGTGCTAGCCAAAGCAATAAGATGTGCAAAAACAACAACAAATAGAGCAATAAAGGTTAGCGTAAATACAGCTTTATTTGCAGTCAATATTATGATTTAGATCAGAGGTCAGCAAGCTTTTTCTCTAAAGGACTAGATCATAAATATTTTAGGCTTTGTGGGCCAGAAAACACCAGTCACAACTACTTAGTTCTGTTCTTATAACATGACAGAACTAAGACTCATCACATCTGTAATAGAAAAAAAATGTAAAGGTGCTTAATTCACTTATTTAAAAGATTTTCAGATTGGCTCATAAGGCAAAACCCAATTCTCTGTGTTATACAAAAGAAACAGATACAAATTGACTCAGAAAAGTTGAAATAATAGGGTGGATGAATATGAACAAAAAGACAGGGGTTATAATCTATACAGTATATTATTAATACAAAGTAGAATTCAAGCAGAAGAATAGTAACTAAGATAAAGAAGGGTACTTTGTAATGCTGAAGGGTGAAATTCATATTAGATGTAACAGTTACGAACATCCATGTAACAAAATAAAGTGTCAGTACTCATGATTGAGAAATCACAGGCTATGAAAGGAGAAATAGATAAACATGTTAGTCATAGGAGACTCTACTTCACCTGTCTCATTTACTGAAAGATCAAATGGGGAAAAAAATGATACAAAAAACCTAAATAACAAGATTATTAATGTGGATTTGATTAATGCATATTAAACTCTGTTCCCTAGCAATATAGGATATACTTACGTTCAAGTCAACATAAATGCTAATTGTTATTCTAGTTACAATGGTTGTGTAACAAATCACCTCAATTTAATGGCATGAAAGACTGATTTGCTGTGATCACAGATTCTGTGGGTCAGGAATTTCAAGAGAGGATAATAGGAATGACTTATCTCTATGTCTGAAGGCCAACAGAAGTCTTGAAGCCTGGGCGCTACAATTGTCTGAACAGTCATATATTCATGTTTGGTGGTTGACGGTGGCTGCTGCCTGGGGGCCCACTTCCTTTCCATGTGGACTTCTCCATGTGGGTGTCCTTTGTAATCTAGTTTGGGCTTCCTCATAGCATAGTAGCAAAGTTCCAAGGGCCAGGGTCCCAGGAGAGAGAAAGAGCCAGGCAGAAGTCGTATCATCTTGTATGACCTACATCTCTGAAGTGATGCAGCATTACTTTAGCCACATTTTCTGTTTATCACAGTAGTCACAAAAGTCCTGCCCAGGTCCAAGGGAAGGGAAAATAGACTCTGCCTTATGATGTCGAGTGGCAAAGTCTAGAAGAGCATGAGTGACCAGAAATACTGCTCTGACCATTTTTGGCAAATATAATCTTCTCAAATAATATACTAGGTCACAAACAAAATTTCAGTAAGTAGAAGTAGTAAAAAAAAAAAAAAACCCTCTCAAATCACAATGTAATAAAACCCAGAAATAACAAAAGCAGATTGCAAGAAGTCCTTCCACCCAGAAATTTTCTGATACTCTTAAATCTCAAGTCAAAGATAACATACAAGCCCAAACTGTAGAATAGCTAAAGAAGTATGATGATGAAGCTATAACCTATTAGAACCTATAGATAAATCTAAGGTCATTATCAGAGGAAAACATACAGCTTTAAGTACATATATTAATATAATAAAATAAGCAAAAGAATATAATAGATAAATTAACATCTGACTAACAAAAAAAAATGAGCTACATAAACCAAAGGAGAGTGGAAGAAAGGAATTTTTAAAGCTAAAAACTAAATCACTAACTGTCCTAATCAAAGGGGGGGGAAAAAAAAGAAAAAAGAAAAGCCACAGAAACAAGAGGAAATCCAAAGAATCCTAAGCACCAACTTTGTTCAATCCTGTATGAATATCTGAAAATCTAGATTAAGTGGATAATTTCCTGGGAAAATATAATATCCCAAAACTGACTCCAGATGAGATAGAAAATTGAAACAGATTGATTTCCACAGAAAAAATAAAGTTAATGAAGACCTATCACTTCCCCCACAAAAGTACCAAGGCCAGGTGGTTTTTCAGGGAAATTTTACCCAACATTAGAAGAGTAGATGATTTGATAGCTTTCTGTTAAATGTTTGTCAACGGGGTCTTGGCAGGTGGGAGAAAGACAGCCCTGATGTGTAATGTTTGCCAGTTTCTGTAGCATAAATACTCTCATCATGACTGATTTCAAGCTACCTTTGTGACATCACTTAATGTGGAATTGGGAAGAAATGTACACATTGGCTCTTCCATACCATGGAGATGATCTGAATGTTATTTAATCTGTACCAGGGAATAGATATGGAAGTACTTCCAAATTCCTTTTATGAAGTACATAAGACCTTTATAGAAAAACTAATAAGGATTAAAAAGTAAATAACTATATACTCATCTCAATTATAAGTATAGGTGTAAAAATTCTAAATAGCCCAGCAGCATGAACAATAGAGTAAAACATCATGAACAAGTAAGATTTGTTCCAAAAATAAAATGAAATTTCAATATTAGGTTATCCATTTATTTAATATTTTTAATAGATCCATGAATGAAAACTAATTCCATAGATGCCAAAAAGGCTTTGACCAAAAATTCAAAAACCATTTTTGATAAATAGCATACAAAAGTAGATGTATATTAATATTTCCTCAATATGATAAAATGCATTTATCTCAGTCTAAAGGCCAACATTGAACTTAGAGGTATTCCTATGAAATTAAGGATAAGACAATATTATTGAATGTTTTACTAGCAATACTAGCCAATGCAATTAGACAGGAGAACAAAATTATAGGCATGAAAATGAAAAGTATATGGCAACACTTATTACATTTGCAGAACATTTGATTTGACACTTCAGAGTTCAAGAGAACCAACTGAAAAACTAACAAAATAATTCAATGAAGAAATAAGTTATAAAGCTGATATATAAAAATCACTAGCCTTTTAATATTAAAACAAAAGCCCCTTAGAAAGTATTTTGACTGAAAGACCTCACTTACAAAATCAACATAAGACAATAAATTGGGAATATTATATTAACAAAAATATACAATATCTTAACAAAACTTTAAAACCCTCTAGAAGGTCACACGAAAGAATACCTGATAACACGAACAGACATACTGTATTTTATAGGAAAACTCTAGATCATAAATATGTTAATTACCTCTTTTTAATTTATAAATTCATTATGAAATCATATGACAATTGAAAACTTTCTTTTTAAACTACTAAAACTGAATCTAAAATTCATATGAAAATAAGCAAAAATAGTAACTGGGATGATTATGAAAAATATTTATAATGAGAAATTAGCCTTACCGAATGCCAAATGTACTATAAAGTTTCAATAATTAAAGCACAGGAGTTGCTAGACTAATGTAATAAAATATGAAGTCCAGAATTAGACTCAAGTACACATGGGAATTTAGTATATGATAAAGTGATATCTTAAAATGCTAGGGAAAAATGAACTATTTAACATATAATCTTAGAGCAAATACACAGGTATTTGGAAACATTGGATTGATACCTCATACCTTATGGCAGGATAGATTGCAAATGGATTAAAATTTTAAATGGAAAAGTAAAAGAAATCATGAAAGTGCTAAAAGAAAACATAAGAGAATTCAGAATTCAGAAATCCTGATTTAAAAACAAAAATTGACAAATTTGACTTTATTATAAATACTCTTGATTTAATTAAAAAACAAAAAAACTTTTACACAGAAAAATAACAGCTTTTAAGTAGCGTAAAAGCTGAAAAGTGAACTTAAAAAGTATTTGGAAGCCGAGTGCGGTGGCTCACACCTGTAATCCCAGCACTTTGGGAGGCTGAAGTGGGAGGATTGCTACAAGCTGGGAGTTCAAGACCAGCCTGGGCAACACGGCGAGACCCTATCTCTACAAACAATAAAAAAAAAAAATTGATCTGGTTGTGGTGGCATGCACCTGCAGTCATAGCTACTTGGTAGGCTGGGGCAGAAGGATCACTTGAGTCCAGAAGTTCAAGGTTGCAGTGATCTGTGATCAGGCCACTGCACTCTAGCCTGGGCAACACAGCGAGACCCTGTCTCTTACAAAAAGCATTTGGAAATTTTATCATAGACAATGATAGATTATATATATTTCTAGTTTAGATGAAGTTCCTAGAAATCTTTAATAAAGTGATTAACAACCCAGTATAAAAATAGATCAGAAATTATTTCCCAGTAATAAAAATACTTGCATATGTGAAAAATATATAATTACAATAGTATTTGTTGTACTAGCTAAGCATCGAAAACAGCCAAATGTCTATTATTAATAATTGAGAAATGATTAAATAAATTATGAGATGCCCAATCTCTGGAATATTGTCTCTATCAAAAGAATGAGGAAGCTCTCTGCATATTTATTTTAGAGTCTACAAAGTATATATTGTTGAGGGAATAAAACAAGGTGTGGAACAGTATGTATACTATATTACTCTTTACACATAAAAAGTAGAATAAGAATCTATGTTTATGAAAAAAATTCTGAAGGATGCATAATAATAGTGACTGTGGATGGAAGAACTAGGCATGGGAGAAGATTAAGGTGGGAGAAAGACTGTTCACTGTACACCTGTATCTACTTTAAAATTTTGGACCATGTTCAAAAATAAATTGAATTTGAAAGACCGAAGTAAAATTCATATGGCCAATCACATAATAAGAACACATGTCCAAAGGAAAGTATGCAGAACCATATTTATTATAACATTTTTCTAGTAGTAAAACAAATACTATTTGTCTATTAGGAAAGAAGTTATTAAAGTAT
The DNA here is from genome assembly GCA_004363605.1 of Indri indri. Classification (NCBI taxonomy): domain Eukaryota; kingdom Metazoa; phylum Chordata; class Mammalia; order Primates; family Indriidae; genus Indri; species Indri indri. The sequence continues at coordinate 5,934 of RJWJ010023817.1, read as the reverse complement.
GGTACATTTGTAATATTGAGTACTTTGCAGCAGTTAAAAAAAGGTTAAGGTAAATAAGATACTAACACAGAAAGATCTCCAAGACTTATTTTTGAGCAAAAAAAATTTGAGCACAAAAGGTTTGTGCACTGTGACTGTATGTATTAATATTTAAGAATACAGCATTACACAACACGTTTATGTATTTAAAAGCACAGAAATACACACACACACAACACACTCCTATAAATACACAGAAACAGCTTTGGAAGTAGACACGAGACCTCTAACAGTGGTTACTTCTGGGGAAAGACCCAGATTGGAGGGGGAAAGAGAAGGGGGTGGAAAAGAACTTGAGCTTTTTCAGTATTTGAATTTTTATAAAAATATGCTAATATTTTACCCATGTAATAATGATAATACTACTAATACTACTAATAATAATAAGTCCCAAAGAAGGTGATAGCTTTGGGTGATTTATAACTATTTTGGAGACTTTGCAAGTTTGTTTCCCCAAGGCCAAGAGATACAGAAATTGTTTCTGTAAAAACAACCCTTTTCTTCTTCCAATCAAAATACTTCAATGTTGAGAATCCACAGTTAACTTTCTGTATTCTGTCACTGTTGAGGAATGGGGTATTCACATGAATCAAATATTCTGGTAAAGAAAGAAATACAGATAAAAATACAGAGGCACATGCATATATTGCATGGCTTACTGATTTACTGAGAATGGAAAGGAAGACATTGGCATTAATAATATTAATAGCTACTATTCTGAATGAATTCTTTAGAGCCAGGCACTGTGCTGGTATCTTACATATGTTCGTGATCTCATTTAATCCTGGAAACATCTTGTAAAGGTGGATATTATCCCCGTTTTACATATGAGGAAATTGAAGCTTAGAAAGATATTATGTAGTTTACCCAAGGTCCCAGCGCTAATAAATGTCCTTCATGACATTCAAAACCAGATCTCTCTAACACTGAAACCTGTGTTCTTTCCTCTGTTCCATGCCCCAAATAAAATATACTTAACAGTGTAACTACACTGAATAAATTTTAATCTGTTTCTTGATGATTCAGGAAAGCACTCCTGTTACAAGCATCAGTGACCAGAGTGCTATTGAAGCCTGGGAATTATGGTTAATTGGAGATATCTAGTTGAAAGAAAGCAGAGCAATATTGCATTGACAGAATTTCGTCCTTTTATAACAGATAAATAAAGGTGTGATTTTTGCATAGCCCCTTTATTAATTGAGCTGCATATTCTGAAGGCTTTTATCCCCTATATACTGACTCCAAATGTTCTGTCCCTTTGTGTAAGCCTTTGTATCTCTATTTGTAGTTCTAAAAAGATTGTTTAGATACACGGTGCAGTTTTCCCTGACATTGGAATCTCATAGTGAAAGGTCTTATCTCTATAGCCTGAATTAACACGGGCAGAATTTAGGTGCACTACACCAATGGCTTCACAGACGACCCCTTTGGTTACAGATTATAAATGCCATTTAGAGAAAGCACAAGATGGCTCCTGAGTGTCTAGTAAACTTCAACAACCACCTGAGAGATACCTCTGTGTTACTGCATAAAATGGAAATAAAGAATGGCAAATAACCCATTGACTATGCACTTTCTCACCCGCTGAGAGCAAAACGCAATCCAATGCAATTTTAGTACTTACATGCCTCTGGGGAAAATAGACCCCTAAAAATCACCGAATGCAGCACTGGAAAAATTCCTTAAATTTGTGTGCTATGCTTGGTGTTATAAAATCCAAGGAACCTTAGATGTTCTCCTTGAGTAAAATGGACTGGTAATTTTGTTTTGTTATATTATCTACCAAGCATAATGATAATGGGTCACATGCAATTTAGGAAAAAATTAAGTCTAATAAGAAAAATCTCTAATAAATACTAACAGCATCTTATTGGTATTGTCGTTGGTCTAACCCTTCTATTAACATTTGTTTTTTACATATTAAATGATCTGTAATATGTTGAAAATGAAGAAGACGGTAAAAATTAAAACAAGCATTCTAATAATATATGCATTGTACAAATGTTTGCCTGCCTCTTCCCTCAGGCAGGTACTAGGGGGTATGGCACATGCAAGGGAGAGGTGGTAGGATGTAGCAGGAGATTTTTGATTTTAGATATACTGCTCAGTAAAATGTTCAATATAGGAGGTGGATCCCATCATTAACCAGGAGGGCAACCAATTCAATGAAACACAGAGATTGAAAATCACAATGCAGCTCTGAGAAAAGTACAGTTATCCCCTCAGTTCAAGGTCTTTCTGGGCCACTGGAGGAGGGTAAGAAAGCTCAGGGAAACTCTGGTACCCTATGCTAAGGGTTTGGGGGTCCCCGTGCCGTGTCAGCTATCCATCAGGGCCAACGTGGTAGGGTGGCATAGGGTTAAAGGGGTGTATTCCAGAAGCTGTCGTTATTAGGTGTGTGTTTCTCAAGCCTTCATAAAGAATCTCTTAGGGAACATCGATAAAGTAAAAGCATTTAGGCACCTATTTCCAAGGATTCTGATTCGTGGGCCTGTGGTGACATCGTGGCATCTGTTATTTTTAATGAGCTCTTCCAGTGATTCCTCTGCACACACAAATTTAAAGACTGCTGCATTAAATGATATTGACAAGGGCTTTCTTTCCCCTAGTCCTTTTGGCCATGAGATTTGGGAGAATAGCAACTATTTCCAAACCCTGCTGACTCATGGCAACCACAAATGTCTTGCCATGTCAGGCCCTCCATAGCTTCTGAGAAGGATTGAGCAACCTTCAGGAGGCTAAATTAGTGTTAAGTATTTGCTGTGTAAGGCACCGTACTGTGTGTAGAAACGGCATATGTCCCTGTCTCAGGGAACTTACAGTTTAGGAGCAGCCATTATATTAGGCGGAAACTCAAATATATGCAACAAAGTGTTATGAGTGCTGTGAAACACCATTTGTAGAGGAGGTTGGGGACAAATGGGATTTGGTTATTGGGTGGGGAGTTGCCTAAGTCAATGTCAGGCTTGAGCAAAGGGGTGGCAGTGGGTATAGAGAAGGGGACATCACAGGGGTGGCGTCGAGAAGGTTAAATACTTGGATAGTGTCCACAGATTGGTTGTAAATGGTGACTAGGAGGGAAGGGCATGAGGTGCCTCCCAGGTTTGTGAATACCTTCGTGGAATGTGGAGCCATTTCATGAAGAATGGCATTTGGGAGGAACAGATTTGAAGAGACATGCTGAGTGTGGAATATCTATGGCTGTAAATGGAGATGCTTTGGTCACAGGTCAGCTAACTTTTACTGTAAATGTCCACACAGTAAGCATTTTTGCCTTGCAGCCAGTCTGTCCTGGTTGTGACTACTCAATCTTGCCATTGTAGAGTGAAAGGATTCATGGACGATATGTAAGCAAATGGGCGTAACTGTGTTCCTACAAAACTTTATTTAGACAAACAGGTAGTGGGCCGGATTTGGCCCATGGGACCTAGCGTGCCACTCCTGCTGTATGTGTAAGTATGGATAGCAGATAGAAACAGACACCTGGATATGTTGTCTGTGTACCTAGTATCTTTCTGTGTAGACACGGAATCATACTTACTCTATACAGACACTACATTTTATGATGATTTTGAATAAAGAATTTCTTTTCGAACTATCCAGACGTCACTTAATGATTATCTAGGAAGAAACAATTAAATTTGGAAATGTAAATCAAAACAACAAAAGATATTTTGTGCTCACTGGTTAAGCAAAATTTAAAAATCTGGCGATACCAAGTGCTAGCAAAGTTGGAGAGCAACAGAAATTTAAAAGCTGTTTTGGTGGAAATGTGAATTAATACATCTGTGTTGGAAAACAATTTGTTATTTTCTAACGAATTTGAATATATGTCAATGTTAACATCTAGAAATTCCACTCTAACCCATGAGAAGTTATTGTACATGCTCAGATCAATATGAACTCTATTTTATAACAACAAAACAAAACAGACAAAAGAAACTGGAAACAACCCAAATGATTCATCAAATAAAGTAGAACAGCATTCAACATGGATAAATCTGTAAAATTGGAGAAAAACTCACCAAATGATATCATATGATATCATTCACATAAAAGTCTGAAAATGCAAAATAAAACACCATTTTTAAAAGGTCCTTACATTTTGTGGCAAAATTATGAAGACAACCATGGGAATGAAAAACTCAAAATGCAGGTAGATGGAGGAAAAAAATAATCTGATCTGATAGGAACAACCAAAGGGATTTATTTATTTCTAAGCTAGGCAATATGTATACAGATATTTTAAGAATTGTTGTCCTCAGTATTTTACATGTTATATTTATTCCTTTGTAATGAAACAAGCCTTGCATGATAATGAAAAATAAGACAAAACCAAAATCTCACTGCATTACCAATTTTATATTTTCAAGAAATAATTAACTCAAGGTTATTCTTTTTTTAAAAAAGAAATGTTCATTTTGGGGACTGACTTTTTGTCCGACTTGGTTTCTTTCCAGTCGTGTCACCTCTCCCTGTGACTGAGGGTCAGCTGGCTTCCAGTATTTCATTTGGGCAGAAGGCAGTGGAGACTTAGGGGTATCTCAGAGGAGGCAGGAACCCCAGGAAGGGGCTGACATAGCCGGCGTAGGGTCATTTGAGTTCCCCATTTTAAGAGAACAAGCATTGTCTTTGGCCTAGGACAGAATGTGGTCCAAATCCTTCCTGTCACTCAGAAAGTAATTCCATTGCTATCTTTATATTATCCCCAGTCATCTGGGGTTGCAGGGACACTGTGTAGTGGTTTTGTGGTGTGGGAGCTATTGCTACATAATTTTTTATTTCTTGAATATCACTGTGTAGTGTCATGATTATAAGGCTTGGAAGAAGATAAACTCTCTGTCTGTTCCGAGTGCAAATGGGCACTTGAGATGAAACCACCTCGTTAATTTCCCCTTGTTGCTAGAGTAGAATCTGAATCCAAACCACAACACAACCTAGCCCCTAAATCTCTATTAAAAACCACCTTGGGTAGTCTGGTAAAGCTTTATTTAAAGTCAGCAGAGAATTATAAAGTCAAAAGTGAAAAATGGTACAACAAGAAAGAATCATAAAAAAATACTAGATCAGTTAAATGTAGTCAAAGGCAATTTAGTGTGTTCTGGCACTAGCACTTTCAGACGCAAAGAATGTGATGTGTCAGGGGTTGGCAAGAGCACGCAGGAAATGCAGAATGAAGGATGCAGCTCCACGAGGTGGCTCCGGAGCAGCCACACATGGTGGTGGAGGATGCATTAGCTGTCTCCCTGTTGCACCAGGAGTTTCAGGGAAAATATTCTAATTTCCCCAGTCTGACAGCTTCTGTTCTTTTTTCCTTGATGTAGTATATTTTTAAAACTAGAATTATTTCTTTAATGGAGATAAGCTCACATAGAGGCTGCAGAACTTGGGTCAGGCCAGGGACGTGGGTAACCTTGCCAGTCCTTTTTAGAATCCTAGTATTCCAGTTTTCTGGGGTTGCCACATCGATCTGCCTTTTTATAACCATCGTCCAAACTGTGACTGTTTCTGCCTCATCTTCGTCAATCCTTTAGTGTCCCATTAGCCAATATTGGCAGACTTGATGGATTTGATCAGTAATAAATGCAGCTACCATTATTATGCACCTACCCTTTTCTGGGCACTGTACTAGTGCCTGCATGAGCATTATTTCACAAATCCTCAAAAAAAAATCCTAGAGGTAGGTCTTATTATCATGCTGATTTTACAGATGAGGACAACTAAGGCTTGGAGACTTAGAACTCACTTGAGGTTACACATGGACTAGCAGAAACAGGATTCACCAGGCCTGACTCCTATGCAGGTGCTGTTTGAGAAGAGTTGGTTCTCTAACTTCATCAGCAGTAGAGGGTGAGTGCCATACCCCTAGAAAACAGAGGACAGGGTAGTGTAGTA
>RJWJ010023816.1:0-25435 GCA_004363605.1 Indri indri | reverse complement strand
CACACACACACAGAATGCAATACTATTCAGCCTTCTATACAAAATAAGGAAATGCTGCCATTTGTGACAACATGGATGGAGCTAGAAGATGTTAGGCTTAGTGAAATAAGCCAGACACAGAAAGACTAATACTGTATGATCTGACATATGGAATGTAAAATAGTCAAATTCATAGAAGTAGAGAGTAGAATGGTGGTTAGCAGTGGCTGGGGGAAGGCAAAAATGGGGAGATATTGGTCAATATATACAACGTTTTCAGTTACACAAGATGAATAAGTATGGAGATCTATAACATGGTGATTACAGGTGACAGTTCTGTAATATTAATATATACTTGAAATTTGCTGGAAGGGTAGATCCCAAGTGTTATCAGCATACACAAACACAGATGGTAACAAGGTGAGGTGACGAATATACTAATCAGCTGGTCGCAGTGATTTTTTCACAATGCATATGTACATCAAATCATCAAGTCGAACACCTTAAATATATACGATAAATATAAATTTTAAAAAAGACCTCAAATATGGTGCCAATAAGTAAAGAAAATAAAACCAACAGCCTGGATCAACAATCAACTAGGTGAAACTTAATTGTGTTAAATAGAAAACATTATATTTAGTTAAAAATCAGAAGTACAATATGCAGCATGTGAGAGATGAAAGAAATTTAACTTAATAACGGTTCATCTTAAGATCGTTTTAAGTTCACAGGTGAGAATATCACAACTGCTGTAACAGTGAATGCATGATTTGGTCCAAAATTGATGGAAGCAGAAACTAAAGAATAAGGTAGCCAATAAATCCATTGTGTTTCCCAGTTGTCATGGGGACTTGTCTTAAGTTCCAGGAAGCAAATATTGAGCAGGGTGTTAAGAAATAACACATCATACAGAGAAGTGTGGCTAAAATTGATAAAAGTAAGGAAATCTGATAAAATGAAGACTGCTTGAAGCAACTTGTTTTAGTTTGGGGAAAATGAAAAATGAAAGGATAATGAACGTTTTTCAAACACATGAAGGTACAGCATAGGTTTAAAAAAATGTATGTGACTGCACTAAATGGGTGCAAGTAAAAGTGAGGTGCATTGTGATTCAATTTATTGAATATAATTCTACCAATTAGTTGTTTCCATAAAACAATAAGCTAGTGTCTCCTTCCACAAGTAAAAGCATAGGATATTTTCTCACTTGCTTTATAATGAATTGTAAGTGGTAGATCCTTGTTACTAGAAGAACATCACATGTATTTTATTATAGGCAATAGTTAGTCAGTTTTACTAATTCTTGGAAGAAGTATGAGGGTTTCAAGCGTTCTGAATGGTACCATTGTTCTTTCAATAACATGAATTTGATGTGTACTTATTCACTAGCGAGGAAATTCCTTAAAATAATTGAAAGTGAGTTGATTTGATATGTTATATTTCTTGCACTTCCCATTTAGCTTTGAAGTGTGTAAGGAGAATTGGAAAACCTACAGAAAAGTTATTTTTCATATTGGATTAGTATATACCACACATCTTCCATATTTTTATTTTAGTGAAAAATTTGACATCCAAATGGATAGTGTGATAGTCTAGGCCCAGGGAGTATATGTTATTTGTCTTATGAATTGAGTGAAATAGGACTTTATGATCATATAGTAAATCTTTACATGGGAGAGTATAAGATCTGTGATATATGTGTATAGGTGTGCGTATGTGTAATGTACACTCTCGGATCATAAAATTGTCCTGGGTAACAGGTTGATTATAACAAACTACCTGCCTCAGGAAATGTTACAGCCAACTACTATATTTTCCTATAGTACGATGTCAGTGTTATTTGCAAATAGCTTCCCAATGGAAGAGGCTTGTCATTTAAATTCTCATGACACTGACAAAGGAGTATAACTAGTGATGAGAAAGTTCTCTTTATTTTGCATCTTTCTAGATAGTCCTAGAAAAAGATGTGGTCATATTGGTCTGAAAATTGAATGAAATGAGGAAGAGGGAGTATAGTCAGTTCCTATTCTAACTGCTATTTTATTAGGTTGCAAAGTAAAACACATCCTACTTGGGAAAGTTCTTTGTGTTCCGCTTGCAGTCCTTTTTGCCTAGCATGAGAAACAAGCGCACACACACAGTCAGTACACACACATGCATATGAGTTATGGACTTTTTAAAAGAAATGTCCTAACATACGTTAATATATTTTCCCCTTAGAAACAGTAAAGCAATAGTCACAAAACTATGGTTAGGTTTATATATGCTTTTGATTACAGTGATGGTCTGAATGCATCGCCCTCAAATTCATATGTTGAAATTCTCACTCCCAAGGTGAGAGTATTAGGAGGGAAGTGATTAGGTCATATAGAGGACATAATAGCGTACTTATAAAAGAGACCCCAGGGAGCTTCCTATCCCCTTCTGCCATACAAGGACACAGGGAAAAGACAGGCATGTATGGATCAGGAAATTAGCCTTCATAAGACACTGACTCTGATGCCATCTTGATTTTAGACTTCCCAGCCATCAAACTATGAGACACAAATTTCTGTTTTTGTAAGCCACTGAGTATACTGTATTTAGCTATAGTAACCCAAAAGGGCTAAGACAATTAGTGTGTATCATAGATAAGTTACATTGGATTTCAGGACTCCCCAAAATTTTGCTTTGACATTTCCCCTTAAGAATTGTGAAGTACTTAGCCTTGTATCTTCTGCTAATCTAAATAGGTAATGGAGGAAATAATCCAGTGAATAACCAGCCTTTGATTCTAATGTAACAGCCTTGAAGTAGAAACACCAATTAAGAGTAGTCCTCTATTTTAGTAGAAATAGACCTTCATGGATGGTAGGATGCTCATAAATTCATTAATAACAGAGGTCACAGGGATGCTGTATTCCTATTATAGCAGTATTACATAATGCTATAAGATCCAAGTTGACCTTGATATTTTTTCCTGTAAAACTAAACCAAATATTTCAAAACTGGTGTATATTATTGCTAAGTTATTATCCCAAAAGGATCATTAACCATCGATGTCACAGAACTGTTTCAGTCTCATTAAATATCATTCCTAATATATTCAATGCATTATTATAAACAAAGTACTAGAGTTTACACTTTATGGAATGGAATTTTATTATCTGTGTTTATTCTTCCTTGTGTTTGAGAATAGATTTTGGTTGCTGTAGTTTTGCTTTTTGTTTGCTTTTTAATTCTCTTTTATTTATGCTGTCACACAAAGTGTTTGCACCTATCCCAGCTACATCTGTTCTGTGCCATCTGTGTATCTTATTGACACATAGCCTATGTCTTTGTGCAAGTCATTAATATAAATATTGAACAAGATCATCCCCAGGACATACGGTTAGAGGCTTCCATCAGAGAAGATATTAAATCCAAACATCTAAACTTTGGTTCCAGTAGCTTAACAAGATATGAAGTCATGTAATCATATTAGTATATAATTTATATTTTTTATATTTTTCATATATGCACACACACACACAACCATCATTCCCACTATCAAAAAATACATAAAACTAGCTCTTGTAGTCAAAGGCCCATATTATTAAGACTACTATGTCTATTACAAGATTCAAGACACTATTTGAATCTCGACATGAGAATTGGCTGTGTTGTTATACACATAATCTGTTACCCTGAGGCTACTGAGTGAGGAGAGAATTCACTGCTACATGAAGTGAATTCCTGCATGGATGAAGAACAATCATTAAAAAAAAAATAAATTGGACAAAGAAACTCCTATTATTATCTCAAAATGTTAGTTACTGTGTAGGTATAGCCAGAGCACAGAAAATAAACAGGCTAATTGCAAAAGATGACACTGATGAGTTGGTCCTGGACTATGTCATGAAGAATCATAACATATATGTATACATAAATTTATATATATTAAATCTATAAATATTTAAATATCTGTAAATATATATATATATATGAAAAGAACTTAAGAATTGGCTCTGTGAAACTAGATTCCTGAAATGATTATTTTTAAAAGCATTAATAATAATATTTTCAATGGGAAAGGGGGTATTGGTAATCCACAGAATGCGGTGACAAAAGAGTTACTCAGATTAGCACCTGAAGTCACCTGTAATCAAATTCACATAGAAAGCAAGGCATTGGATGACCAAGTATTTTCTGGTATAATATTGTTTAGTAAAATTAGAGAGTATAATGGAGTTGTTTGGTGATATCTAAGCATGCTAGATGGCATAGGCAAAGAAAATAAATTGATTGCTTTAAATTACAAACTCAAGATTTGCGTAAGAAACCTAAAAGTTTCTATGATTGACTATAAAAAAAATAAAAAAAACTAAGGAAAAAAATGCAACATTATTCTTATCTCCTGTAGCTTAAGGATGAGATTTCTGGAAACCAAGTTGGGAGTTCATTCATGTTCTTGCATGACTTACAAAGCAAATTGAATTCCCAACTTCACAGGGTCTCTTATTTCAGAAAATTAAAACTTTGCGAAGAAGTAAGACACTAAACAATTGGGATGAGGGTATACAAGTAAAATTAGATGAAGCAGGAGACATTGAAACCCTAAGCTTCGTTTATTCTCCTTTGCTAATAGAAGCATCTCTTCTTTCCTGAGTGAGGAAGTGTTTCCCCTTCCAGGTAGAGCCTATAAGGGCCTCTGCTGAAGTAGCTGCCTTGCAAAGAACTGTATAACCCAAGAAAAATCTAACTCTTCACTTCTCATTGCTTCTAAAACGATAAACAGACTCAAGTCCCAACAGGCCCCATAGGGTAAGTTACAAAATGTGACCTATAAGAAGGTGTAGGACATCCCAAAAGAACTGTAAAACTTTTGTCAAATTATATTTACAGAAACATGGGGGATACGTGTGAGAATGCATCGTAAGGGTATATGTTTGGAGTAGAAAAAATATAAAAGTGTGTTAGAATGAATATATTGATACAGACTCAGGTATTAGAAATCCTGGATTCAAATGTTAGCTTGAGTGGCTGAAGATTATTCTGTAATAGTTGGCTGAATTGAACTTGGGCCAAAAGTTGACCTATACCAAATGCAGTGAAAAGACATAGCTTTTCTGGTACATCTTCAGAGAGAGGAATCCAACAACAGCCTGGAGACGTTAGAATGCTGAAGTGAATTTATCATGTAAGACCTGCTTAGCACCTGTTTCCCAAGTAAGTGGACATAAAACTTAGCCACTTCAAGTTTCCATTTCCCAAGGGTAAGAGAATTACACACAGGAGAGGAGTGCCCATATCCATGCTTTCTAACATCAAAGACTGCTCATTGAATTCAATGGGGATGATGCTATTCTGAGTTTTCTTCATCTACTGCATCTTTATTCTTCAAGTCCTGACAGCCTTGGAAACTTTTGGATGTACTTCAGTGGATAATATTTTAAATAATTTTATATATCATACACAGTTGCTCATTGGGAGCCTTGTGTGCTACAAAATATGTGATATAGTTACAAAGAATATTTTGCTTAATTTTGATTTATATCATCACAGTTTTTTCATTCATACCTGATATTCAAAACAGAAATAAATCAGTACAGTATTAGATTTCTCATCTGTACCTAAAAAGTGTACTTTAACTTAGAAACCCATTCTTGCTTTATTAATTATCTACACATTAAAATTGATAACTTGATTTTTATTTTTCCTGTAATTATTTTCAATGTTACTGTCATCTCTGTAGTTTATATTATCATTCTAATCAATTACATGTATACTATCACTAAGAACTACCAAGTAACATTTTCATTTATGTTTTGTGGGATTTTTTATGTATCAAAATTAAAGAGAATTTTACTTGTACTCACATATTAAACACTTTTTCCACTGAGTTTTAAGGCATTAAACCATTCACTATATTATTTTCTTTTCTTTATACTTTTATACCTTTATATCTTTCTTTATACTTTTCTTTATATCTTTTCTCTATGCCATATATATACTATATATATATAATCCTTCTTCTTACTGATACCTGAAAGCCTATTTCTGGGCTAGACTCCAAACAATAGTGCTTAAATTACAAGACACTAAGATAAACACAAATGTTAAAAGGAACTTCACTTAACTTGTATAAACTGTTAAGGAACTTGCAGATAACTTTAGCTGGATACTCCGAGAGAAGAGGAAATCACCACGATTAACTCAAAAAGAAAGGAATGAGATACGTGACAGTATCAAGAAGCAGAGTTCACTGTCAAAGTTTAAGAAGAAAGTATGGACTGCGAAAGAATTTCTTATCAAACTTAAAACTGTTCTAAGTACTTAACTAAGTAACTTAGTCACTTAAGTTTATTCCTACTTAATTCTTAATATTTTAATCTTTTATTGTGCCTAGCGTTTCATCAGGACACTGCAAAAATAATGTTTGAAAACAATTAAAGGATCATTTTATGTTTTCAAATATTCGACATTTTGTGTTTTTGAATATTTGACGTTTTTCATTCCAGATACGGATAGAGGCCAAAATGTTCTTCAAATGTGTAAAGAAAGAGCAGGGCTTTGTGTTTCATTGTAACTACAAATTGGTGCTGCAAATTTTGACAAACTATTAATATCAGCCTTTTCAAAGGCTTTCAAGTCCTACCCCCACACCAATTCTCCTGACTCAGGGACTTGGTGTCAGTCCTTGATTGTGTTTTGATGTTTCTGCAAAGCAACAATTGAGCTCAATTTTAAGCAGTCAAAACAGACATTTGTCATTGTGTTTACATCCAGTTTCTTGTGGCATCCTGCCCACTTAATCATGCAAGTAGGGGAATTGCTGGCAAAGCAAGAAAGACCAAGGTATGCTGCTGTGACCTAGCAAGAAACATGTCATGTGTAATTACCATAATTTATAAAGATCACTCCAGGCTCACCGGTGTTGTTGCCGAACACCAGTTGGACTGCGCTAGACTGTTTAAGTAAATATTTGCACGCAACCTGAAGCAGTTGAGAATTTCTGCTTCAGCTAGAGCCCCCTTTTTATGAAATATTCAGTATATGAAATGTCTCCAGTGGTGCAGAGTGGTGGGTTTTCTCTCTGATTTGATTAGCAGTGATGATTCTTTCATGAGCTGCGAATGTCCTTCTAGATTAGCATCATCCAGGTTCTTTGGTCTTGTCACGGAAGAAGAGAACTGTGGGGACTTTCGCTATGCACATGTTAAAAGCATGGCTTTAACAATCTATGGAATTTTTCAAAATATGATTTCAAATACCATTCAAACAAGTTTAAATAAGGTCCATTCTAATGAATAACATGCCCTTAAAAATCAGAAACCTAATGGTAAATTACAAGCACATAGATACTTGACAAGAAAAGATAGAAATTGTAGTGTTGGAATAATTCCATTTAATAGGTGGAAAGTCATTAAATATCTTATGCAAGTCTAAAAATGATACAATTTTATTTCATCAAAGTTTGCAAGTTGTAGTTCTTTGTTCTTTGTAATTTAAGGATTATTCCCCAAATAGCCCTTAAATTAAAAGAATGAACCTGATAATTTGAAATCACAATTATTCTAAATAAAATGCCTAGAATCAATAAAAAATAAATTATATTTTTATCATTAATAAGAAACTATTAAATCACATATATAAGAAATGTATATTCTGTAATGAGGAAAATACAAATATGTGCAGCATTAATGTACAAAGTATTTTTCTTATTACATATATGTGTTCTTTATCTCTAGCCCTTTAATCCACAAATAAAGGAAACTGTATTTCTTCAATTAGTAGGCAAAAACTGTCACTGAATTTAAGATAACATAAATCCTCTTTTTTTTTTTTTGAGTATTTAATTGAATTGCCAAATTATTTACTTAACAAATTCCTCCCTATTGAATGGCTACTTCCTTTAGCAAGCCGGCTAATTGCATATGTCATGTACATAAGACCATGTGCTAAGGTAATAAAAGCATTTTAAAAATAGTTTTTATATTTATAAAATATATAATTAAGGCAGTTATGTTCTAATTTTAAGGGTTTCTAAAAATTGCTTTTGGCCTATCTTCTAGGAAGTTAGACATCTAAATCAAATTAGGTTTTATATCAAGTCATTTGTTTAAAGACATCATTCTTTCAAAGCCTTTGTTTTATAATTTATTATTGTTTCCAAATATTAACCATAAAAAACCTTGCTCTTTACTCACTAATATTAATTGAGCATGTGTTTTATTGACATATATCCACAGCAGTAATAATTCTTGGTCTCTTAACATTAGTCTATCTCCGTATGACTCCAGAGATCCTCCATTTGGGGGCATTACTAAAGATCTGCCTTAACTGATATTAAGCGGGTAATAAACAGGATATTAACTAACTACTCAGAGCTGATTTTGGAAGTACTAGTAACAGAGTTTCTAAATCTGAATGTATTGCATCCTTTCCTGGTTTTGGTATCAGGGTGATGCTGCCTTTATAAAACCTGTTGGAGAGGATTCCTTCCTTCTCGATGCTGTGGACTAATTTCTGCAGAATAGGCAACAATTATTCTTTGTAGGTCTGGTAAAATTTGGGTGTAAAACCATCTGGTCTGGGACTTTTCTTTGTTAGAAGATTTTTTTATTGCTGCTTATTTCAGTACTTGATATTGGTCTGCTCAGGAATTCTATTTCTTCCTGATTGAGCCTCAGGAGGCTGTGTGTTTCTAATAATTTTTCCATTTCCTCCATATTTTCCTGCTAATGTACATAGAGGTTTTTATAGTATTCATAGATGATATTTTGTATTTCTGTGGTAGCAGTTGTAATTTCTCCTTTTTCATTCCTGATTGAGCTTATTAGAGTCCTTTGTTTTCTGCTTCTCCTTAATTTAGCAAGAGGTATGTCAATTATATTTATTTTTTCAAAGAACCAACTTTTTGTTTTATTAATCTTCCATATAGTTTTTTTATTATCAATTTTATTTAGTTCTGCTATGATCTTTGTTATTTCTTTTCTTCTGCGGGGTTTGGGGTTGGTTTGCTCATCCTTTTCCAGTACTTTGAGATGATTCATTTGATTGTCGATTTGTGATCTTTCTGTCATTTGGATGTAAGAAGTTATGGTTACAAATTTTCCTCTCAGAAAACTACAGACCATTATCCCTTAAGAATATAGATGAAAAATCCTCAACAAAATCATAGCAAACTGAATTCAGGTTCTTATAAAAAATAATCCATCACAACCAAGTGGACTTCATCCCAGAGATGCAGGGATGGATCAACATACATAAGCTACAAATTTAATTCAACACATAAATAGAAGTAAAAATAAATGCCATATGATCCTCTCAACAGACACAGAAAAGGCATTTGACAAAATTCAGCACCCTTTTATGATAAGAATGCTTAACAAAATAGACATAGACAAGACTTACCTAAAAATGATACAAGCCATATATGACAAACCAACAGCCAAAATTATACTGAATGGGAAAAAATTGAAAGCATTCCCGCTTAGAACTGGAACCAGACAAGGTCGCTCTCTATCACTGCTTTTATTCAACATAGTCTTGGAAGTCCTAGCCAGAGCAATCAGACAAGAGAAGGAAATCAAGGGCATACAAATGGGGGAAGAGGAGGTCATATTGTCTTTGCTGACAATATGATCCTATATTTAGAAAAACACAAAGATTCTGCCATGAAACTACTGGAATCGATAAACAAATTCAGCAAAGTCTCTGGTTACAAAATCAGTGTACAGAAATCACTATCATTCCTATATGCCAACAATAGTTAAACCGAGAACAACATCAAAGTCTCAATACCCTTTACAGTAGCAACAAAGAAAATAAAATACCTAGGAATATATTTAACTAAGGAGGTGAAAGACCTCTACAGAGAAAACTATGAAACACTGAGGAAGGAAATAGCAGAAGATGTAAACAGGAGGAAAAACATCCCGTGCTCATGGGTTGGGAGAATCAACATTGTTAAAATGTCTATACTACACAAAGTGATCTACAGATTCAATGCAATTCTTATTAAGATACCAACATCCTTTTTTACAAATCTAGAAAAAATAATTCTATGTTTTGTATGGAACCAGAGAAGATCCCATACAGCAAAAGCAATCTTAAGCAAAAAGTAAAAAATTGATTGGAAGGCATCAATTTACCAGACTTCAAGATATACAAAAGGCTATAGTAACTAACACAGCATGGTACTGGCATAAGGACAGAGACATAGACCAATGGAACAGAAATGAGAACCCAGATATAAAACCATCATCAATAGCCATCTAATCTTTGACGAAGCAGACAATAACATACACTGGGGAAAAGAATCTGTATTCAATAAATGGTGGTGGGAAAACTGGATAGTCACATGTAGAAGACTGAAACAGGATCTTTACCTCTCACCTCTCACAAAAATCAACTTATGGTGGATAACAAATTTAAAACTAAGGCATGAAACTATAATAACTGTAAAAGAAAATGTTGGAAATACTCTTATAGACATTGGCCTAAGGAAAGAATTTATGAAGAAGACACCAAAGGCAATCACAGCAACAACAAAAATAAGTAAATGGGACCTGATAAAATTGAAATGCTTCTGCACAGCCAGTGAAACTAGCATGACAGCAAATAGGCAACCTACAGAATGGGAGAAAATATTTGTATGTTACACATCTGATAAAGGGCTGATAAATAGAATCTATATAGAATGCAGGAAAATCAGCAAGAAAAAAAATCAAACAACCCCATTAAAAAGTGGGCAAAGGACATGAACAGAAACTTTTCAAAAGAAAACAGACTAATGGCCAACAAACATATGAAAAAATGCTCGACATCTCTAATCATCATGGAAATGCAAATCAAAACCACAAGGTATATCACTTAACTCCAGTGAGAATGGTTTTTATCAAAAAGTCCCAAATCAATAAGTGTTAGCATGGATGTGGAGAGATAGGAACATTCATACACTCCTGGTGGGACTGCAAACTAATACAACCTCTGTGGAAAGTAATATGGAGATAGCTCAAAGAGCTACAAGTAGAACTACCATTTGATCCAGCAATCCCATTACTGGGCATCTACCCAAAAGGAAAACAGACATTCTATAAAAGAGACACCTGCGCTAGAATGTTTATAACTGCACAATTCACAATTGCAAAGATGTGGAAACACCCAAGTGCTCATCAAAACATGAGTGGATTAATAAAATGTGGTATATATATAACATGTAGTTCTACTCAGCTACAAAAAACAATGGTGATCTAGAACCTCTTGTACTATCCTGGACAGAGCTGGAGTGCATTCTACTAAGTGAAGTATCACAAGAATGGAAAAATAAGTACCACATGTATTCACCATTAAATTGGTATTAACTGATCAATACTTATGTGCACATATGGTAGTAACATTCATTGAGTGTCAGGCATGCGGGGGGGGAGGAGGGGATGGGTATACTCACAACTAATGGGTGCAGTGCACACTGTCTCAGGGATGGACACACTTGAAGCTCTGACTTGGGTGGGACAAAGGCTGTATATGTAATTTGAACCTTTGTAGCCCTGTACTATGCTGAAATAAAAAAATAAAATGAAATAAAATGGAATTTGACATTTTAAATAATGATTGAGAAATAGAAAGTTTAGCAGCTTTAAAAAGCAAATAATCACATTTGTGGTGCCTTCATTAGTTCCACATTTTTACTTCTTTTAAGAAAAGGATTCTTATCCAAGTAATGGTTTCCTTATAATAAAGTGTATTTTAGAAGGTTGTCAAGACTTTGTTACATACTTGCTTAATACTTAGTTGCATAGTTAGGAAAAACTCTAGGGCACAAATGTATGGCCTTGAGCAAAGATTATGTACAGATTATTCTAATTTTAATATTTTTGAAATAAATATTTGAATTTGATAAGATCATGAAGTATTTATGTAAGTGTATTTATTTTCTATTGCTGCTGTAGCAAATCAGCAGAAACTTAGCAGTTTGAAATGAGATAAATTTGTTATCTCACAATTATTAGAAGTCGTTGGGGCTCATTAGGTTTCTCTGCATCAGCTTTCACCAGCTAAAATCAAGCTTTCAGTGGCCAACACTCTTCTTTGGGCAAACTCCACTTCCAGGCTCATTGAGGTTTTTGGAAGGATTCAGTTCCACGCAGTTGTAGGACTAATGTCCCCTTTCTAGCCAGAGATCATTCTCAGCTTCTTCTGGCCTCCCAAAATACCTAACTCGTGGCACCATTCATCTTCAAGGCTAGCCAAAATGGGTCAAGTCCTTCTCACACTTCAAATCTCTGCAACTTCCTTCTGTCTCACAATACCCAGTCCTAGCCTGAGAAAGTTTCCTGCTTTTAAGGCTCATGGAATTAGATTGTGCCTACCTTGAAAATTCAAGATAGGCTCACTGTTTTGAGATCCATAACCTTAATTACATGGCATGTAATGTAAAATAATCACAGTTTTCAGCAATGAGGGAGAGGGGCATTCTTCCTACCACAGTAAAAGTGTGTCAAGATTTATTTTACATCTTTATGTTTACAGTGGTGCATTAGTAAATATTGAACAACTAGTTTTTCTAACAGGAGAAAAAAAAGCTTCTGATTTGTGGAGTTTTCATATTTCTGTGATATAAATAATCCTAGTATGGCTGATTTCAAGCTGTCAATATGTATTACAAAGGCTTGCAAAGCTCCTCTCCTGAGTTAGTGTGAGCCATCTCCAGTACACGCATGTGTGTTTGTAGAATTTATAAAACCAAATTTTGGAGTCGAATAGAAAAATGGAGATTTGACTAATATTAGTAGTAAAATTATGATGGTGATGAAGACACATGATCTTCACATAAATGTGTCAAAATACAAAATGAAAAGATGCATATTCCTACATTTATCTTTTTAATACTAGTATAAATATATATCCTAGCCAAAAACAATTGAAGGTATAACATGAAATATTAATTTCAAGTTAAATTTGTAGTTAAGGATATTATTTATCATGATTACAGCATTTCTATTATGTTTGTATAGTTGTTCAATGCCATTAGAGATGAATGAATGCATCAGGAAGAATTATGCATATACTACACATTCTATAAGATTTTCAGCTTTGTTATCAAAAATATACAAACAGATATAGTAACACTCTGATCCTATTTGTTTTTAAAATTTAATATTCCAGGGTCATTTGATAATCAATTACCTTAACAAGTTAGTGCATGGGCTCCTAATTGAATACCAATAATATCTTAATGAGAACTACAAAGTTTTCCTCATCTACTGCTTATATAATAAATTTACTTGTAAAGAAGGGTATAATTCGCATTGAGGCAAATAAATTTTCAGAGTAGTTCCAACTGCTCTGGAATCAGCTTTCCTATTTTATCTGTAATGTCAAAGTTATATCAAGGTTTTCATTGAAATGTGGTAGGTATAGAGCTGGTCCCAGATCTGTTTTATTTTTAGTGTTGTCTTTGTTCTAGTTACTAGCAAAATGAACAAATTACAAAATATTACATTTATTCAACATTTGTAAGTTTCTAACTAACTGCATGCAACATATTAAAATACAGTGAATCAAACCTGCATTTTATTGATAGAGAGACAAAACGTCGGCTTGCTTACAAGCTTTTTATTCTAAAACTCCATGTTAATTCACACTGTGGAAGTGTGGTGGCTAGCATGGTTACTTGTCCTCCGTAGATTAACGAATATTTTCCAGTTTGTCTTTTACCAATCATTTTCACTTGTACTGCTACTGTTTTTGAGGTCTTGATTTCTTCTCTGATGAGCATGTACAGTTATTAACAATAATGCGGGATAGATGCATCAGACTATACTTGATTACAATCACTAACTTATTATTCTTTCAAATTATTTTCGTAGAAATCATCTAAATAAAACTTTTAAGGAACACGTTTCTTTGCCCAGTTGATTTGATTTCTGAGCAATGGTTATTTTGTCATTCTGAAGTCATCAACAATAAGGATTTTGCGGAAGACAAAATTGATATTAATACATGTGGCAAATTCATCATGAGCATATCACAAGAAATTAAGCTTCTGGAATAATTCTTTCTTTAAATTTCATAATTATTATGTCTAAATATAATCAGTCGGATTCTCCAAGGATACGATTTCCTACTGTTGAGATAGAGACTCTGATGATTCGGATGGCACATTAGTGTGGCGGAGTTAATGCAGCATCCCTGTGTGCTTAACTCACTCCCAGGGAGCAATTCCAGCCTAGGAGAATTGTTCCATTATACTCTAACATGAATTAAGTGACATTTTCAAATTATTTCTTTTAACTATTTCTGTGACACGGATACCTCCTTAGGAGTGAAAATACCTATTCTTCTTTGTCATAATGATTTGAAATTTTATATTATGGAAACGTTTCTATTAAGGTTTCACTGTCAGATGCACGGTTTGCTAATTGCATGTCTTTGGTCCTCTAGATCTCTTCACTGACTCTCCTCTGGCAGGCGGCTTTTTTCTCCGTCTGCTGTGCTTCAGTATTAGCCACTCAGCGCAAAATCATCTGAAGGAATGGCTGCGCAAGGACCGAAGCAGTGGAGTACAACAGCTATTACGAAAACAAACAGACCAGCAAATCCCATAGCAGTACCAGGGAATTTTATTAGATAAATGTCTGTGCTATTCAACTTCCTCCAGCCTTTCCCTATAGCATGCACTTACATGAAATCTAAAATATGAAGTTTCTTTTTTAAAATCTTTACATTCCTAATATACATTACTGTGAAATACAGTTGCAACCCACTCATGTTTTGGCAGGAATTGTTTAAATATTTTGATATTTTCTAATGAGATATGGAGAGTTTAAATGCGACTTTAGAATTTGCATATTTAATATGGCTATTTTGTCCCTTGCAGCCCATCCATGACGGAAATGTGAGTGAGCTTTTATAGCTGAAGTAGAAAAGAATCATAGAAAAAGGAATTTGATGTCCATGAAAGCAAATATTAGAAATAATAGTGACAATATCTAATATTTTACAAGTACAGTAAAATGAGACAGACTCTGTGCTAATTGTTTATTATGTGTTATTTAATGTAATCATTAGTAAAGCACTTTAAGGTAATGTATTACAGGTTGGGTATCCCTTATCCAAAATGCTTGGGACAAGAAGTGTTTCAAATTTCAGATTTGTTTGGATTTTGCACTATTCACAAATGCATAATGAGATATATTGGATATGAAACCCGAATGTAAACATAAAATTAATTTATGTTTCATACACACCTTATACATATAGCCTGAATGTAATTTTAAATAGTTTTAATAATTTTGTGCATGAAACAAAGTTGTGACTGTATTTTGACTGCAATCTGTCACATGAAGTCAACTGTGAAATTTTCCACTTTTATCATGTAAGTGTTCAAAAAGTTTTGAATTTTGGACATTTGGTATTTTGGGTTTTCAGATTAGGAATGTTCAACCTGTAGTTTCCTAGGGGTGTTGTAAGAAATCAGCACAAGCTGGACAGCTTAAAACAACCAAAATTTATTGTCTCACAGTTCTGCTGGCAAGAAGTACAAAAGCAAGGGGTTGGCATGGCCGTGCAACTTCTGAAGCCTGCAGGGGAAAATCCTCCTTGTCTATCCTCAGCTTTTGCTGGTTTGCGATTCTTGGTGTTCTTTAGCTTGCAGCTGCAGAAATTCAATTTCTGCCTTCATCATCAGTACTTTATTTTTTGTATTTATTTATTTTTTTTGAGATGGGGTCTCACCACATTGCCCGGGCTGGAGTGCAATGGCTATTCTCAAGTGCAAACACAGCACACTGCATCCTCAAACTCCTGGCCTTAAGAGATCCTCCCACCTCAGCCACCTGAGTAGCTGGGACTGCAAGTGCATGTCATGCACCCAGCTTCATCTTCTTTAAAGAACATTTTAGGGACCCATACCACTCCAGTATGACCTCATCTTAACTAAGTACATCTGCAATGATTCTTTTTCCGAGACAGATCATTTCGAGGCTTCAAATGGTTAATTTCTCTGAAGTATTGAATGAGCTTTTCAAACTTTGGCATTGTGTCAGTAAAATACATGTGTTTTATCTCCATGCTGCACATTAATTAAAGGCATGGCCCTAAAACCATTAATTTTCTACAGAAATACACCTGGCATATTTAATATTTCTTTCATGGTAGAAGACAGATGAATGGAGACTGGGAGCAAAAAGGCACACATAGCACATTAAGAAATTTGTCTAAGAAGACAAAGTCATAAAAGACTAACATGTCATGAGAACACAGTGTTTACTATGGCTGCTCATATGCATAGCCAAGACTAACAAGCCCAAGAAACAGGAAGATGAAAGTAGCAGAGGCTCACATTGTGTGGTTCAGATACAGTACATTCCTTAATGCTTTAGGGCAGAGTGGGAAGAGGTTGGAGAGGATAGGATCTGCAACATGATCAAAGAGAAAGCAAATCCTTGGAAAGAATATATAAAGAAATATAATAATCGTGGGCTCAGATTAGTGAAATCTGTTAGTCGGAGAGCGGTACAACAGAGGATGAGGCAGATAACTAAATCTTGACTAAGGATGCAAATGCAAAAATCTAGAGGTAAATGACATTTAAAAAAATTAATACCAATAGGATAATAGCAGAAGATATTTCATAGCATTGTAATTTAAAACTGCATTTGAGTAGTGCAGTAGGTTTCTTGCAAGTATCACTAGTTAAGTGAGTTCTGGTTATCGAGCTATGAATATCAATTTTGTAATGTTAATACGGTTATACTGTGCATTATTCTAAGCAACGTGACCACAGTGATTCTGGTGTCCAGAAGCAGGAATGGCATGTTGTTTACACTAATTAATAAGTAGACAATTTGCTACATTTCTTTTTGAGGAGTTGTTGATGGTTTAAAATGAAACATTTACAGTCACACATGCTTAAAATAATGTTTAAAATGATTCATATTATTTAATCATAAATTTATGTTAGATTTTCTAAATTATTTAAGTTGTTTCTGAGGTCCTGAATTAATGAAACAGATTCACATGTTGTTAAAGCAGAAATGTTAACAGGCAGATAAACACAACCACCACTTAGTAATGGTATAAGAGTATAAGAAGGAATTAGCCAGGATTGGTGATGAAATCATTCATCACCAGGCTCCAATAAGGTATTTTCCGTACCCTATACCTCGGTTTACCCAAACATTCCTAAATGTTGCTTTTAGAGTTACATTTTTACATGAATATGATTTTCCAATGTTCTAATTTAACTCTGAATTTGTTGGCACTGATAAGCAATCAAGTAGACTAGATGGAGATATGCATTTCTTAAAAAATGCGTGTTATTGTTCAAGTGAGTGTCTGATTCTGAACACTAACTACCCCCTTGCACCTCCTTTCAATTATTCTCTTACTCTAAGTTTGAAGTTCTCTGCTATTACCTGACTGAAAGCTGCAACCACGTGATCATCATGATTCAGCGTCTCAGAGCAGAAAGATAGTTTGAAAGCCATAGAAAATGAATTTCCTCTTTATTCTCAAATACACAGATGACACTTTAACGTGTTTTTGGTGTTTGGTGAGATAACACACTAAATTGCTCCTATTCAAACCCAACCCCATTCTAGCTGACACCATTGATATCTCATGAAATCATGCTTTTTCACATTGAATTTAAAGGAGTTTTTATCTGGAGGGCAAAAAGAAGATGTTGAATTTACTAAATAGTGTGATAAATAATACACATTGGAATTGGCCATATTGTAGTGCAGATATTAGGGTTGTTGGAGGAATATACCCACTATATATTAATACATTGATGTTGTATCTAAGGTGAGGAGTTTAGAGCCCCAAACAGTCCCTAATTTTAGAATGCATTTGAAGGGGACAGACAGGTGATAGCAAAAATCTAAATTCAATAAAAAGTGATTGGTTTTGGAATCCTCATGTATAATATATTACAGAAAGAGAACATACACAACATCTGAAAATTGAAAACAAATAGTAGGCTCAGGTTATCATATGGGAATTTCCATTTACGAATAAAAAGGGATAATAGTAATCAAATTTCCCCTCCTGCATGAAACAAACTAAATAAACCTGGAATCTACACCTGAAACATGATTCTCATGGCATCACGAGACATCAAAGGCTAGTGATTCATGAGGAACAAAAAACTAACTGGGCATGACTATTGCCCTAGCTTACAGCCCAGAGAGAAATTCCTTAACATTTCCTGGGTGGAGGAACCAGGCAGAGCTCAGACGGTCTTCCCGAAATGAAGAGAGGGAGCTGGAAATCTAGATAAGACAAGGCATCTAGAATTCACAGAATAGCAAAGAGAAGATGTAGCTAGAAGTTAGATGATGATGAGAGATAATAAATACAGACAGGTAGGTAGATAAGTAGATAGATAGATAGACAGATAGATACATAGATAGATACACAGATAGATAGAGAACCCTAGAGATCTAAAGGGTGTCTTGGACAAGTATTCAGCTACATGGTGATCAGTGAATGTACAGAAATTCCTTGCGACAGGGCAAGAAAATATGAAAAAGTCATTAGAGAAAATTGTACTGGGCACTCACACAAAGAAATATTACCTGTCCCTACCAGCCATACTAGAAAACTTCATAACTTACAAGTCATTGGGTAAAGTAA
Source organism: Indri indri (assembly GCA_004363605.1). Classification (NCBI taxonomy): domain Eukaryota; kingdom Metazoa; phylum Chordata; class Mammalia; order Primates; family Indriidae; genus Indri; species Indri indri. Next base: position 6,847 of record RJWJ010023816.1, on the reverse strand, counting down.
CAAAAAGTTTCTTGCCTCAATAGCAGGGAATAGTTAGCCCTAGATTGAACACTACTGTCATCTGATCTAATAAATTTTAAAATAAATAACTGCAATGATCAAACTGTTTCCAGTTAATTGCAACTCAGAAAATGGCTCAAAGTATTTGTAAGAAAACATGTCTAGTACCCAATAATGTAAAATTCAAAATATCTGAAACGCAATTCAAGATTATCAGGTATTCAAAGATGTAGGAAAACATAATCCATAATGAGAGGAAAAGTCGATCAATTGAAACTGATCCATAGCTGGCACGAATATTGGAATGAGCTGAGAAGAACAATAACACAGCTATTATTGCTGTATTATATATGTTCATAAACATAAAAAGAGCCATTAAAGATGTAAAAGAGACACAAGTTGAAATTCAGATAATGAAAACTACAACATCTGATATGAAAAATATACTGATGGATTTAATAGTGGATTCAACATTGTTGAAGAAAATATCAGGAAACTTGAACACATAGAAAATAATCCAAAATGAAACACACACAGAAAAAATAATAATTTACAAAATAAATAAAGCATTACTGAGTTTGAGACAATATCAAACAACTTAATAGGCATGCAATTAATGTCTATAAAGGACAGAAGACAAGATTGTCCGAAAAAATAATTGAAGGATAAAGACCCAAAATTACCAAGATTAAATAGAAAATATAAACACACAGACCAAAGAAACATAGTAACATCAAACACAAGATAAAAACAAAAATTATAACAATAAAAACTATACCAATGCACACATACCCAAAAACAGTGATAAAGATAAAATGATTAAAGGATTCGAAGTAGAAAAATATTAGATACAGAATAATAAAATAAAGATGACACATAGTTCTTTTCATAAACAATACAGGTAAGAAGTCATTGAAGGAGCATGGCTAAAATACTGCCAGAAAAATAAAATATCAACAGAGAATTCTACACCCAGAGACAAACCTTTCAAGAATATGCACAAAACAAAAATGATTTAAACATAAAAAAGATGAAAGAATTCACCATAAGCAGGCTGGTGCTAATACAAGAGTGTTGAAAGAAGTTCTTTAGGCAAGCTGGGTGTGGTAGTACACACCTATAGCCCCAGCTACTCAGAAAGTTTCCCTGTGCCCAGGAGTTCAATTTGATCATTACATATTGGATGCTTGTATCAAAATGTTACATGTACACCATAAATATGTACAACTATTATGTACTCATACAATTTAAAAGTAAAAATGAGATTCTTTAGACAGAAAAATATTCCAGAAAGAAATATATTCATATCCATACAAAAGATGAAGAACATAAAAATGATATATACTTTGTTAAATAGATAATTTTTTTATTATTTAATTATTTCTTAAAGATAATTGATTGTTAAAACAAATAGAATAAGAACATATTTTAGAGTTTATAGCATATGTATAAATAAAATAGATGGCAATGATGACATAAAGGCTGGGAGAAAAAATGCAATTATACTTCTATATTTTTAATATATATGTATATTGATAAATATTAACTTACTCTAAGTTAAACATTGATAAGATAAAGGGGTACACTCTACACTTTACACTAAAGCAACCACCAAATTAGCAAAACAAAAATTATAGCTTATAAACTCACAAAGGCAATAAAATGAAATTATAAAGAAACAGTTAATCCAAAATTCTTCAGAGGAAGAGTTAAAACATGGGAAAGAACTGGTAGGACCAAGATCATGTACTTAAAACTAACTACATCAATAATCATATTAAGTGTAAATAGTGATATATATGTTCACTATCTTGATTGTGTTATTTTCATGGATGTATATTATGTCAAATGTATCAAATTGTATAATTTAAGTGAAATTTATTCTGTGCCATTTATAACTCAATAAAAGGTGAAATAAATATTTCTGAAATGTACAAATACTAAATGAAGTGATTACAAGCACACCTGCAACAAGAAATGTTAAATGAAATTCTTCAGGCAAAAGAAAAAATATATCAGATGGAAATGTGGGTATGTGCAAAAGAATTAATAGTATCAGAAATGGTAACCATTTGAATAAATATAAAATACTTTTTAATTATTGGATTTACTTTAAAAAATAGACTAGCTAAAGAAAAAATGATAAAAATGAATTTGGGATTTATTTTATATATGTATAAACTTACCTATATACTTGTTATATTGTTATAAGTTAAAATCTTATATGATAAACCCCAAAGCAACTTCTAAAAATATTAAACAGTTATACTAAACAAAGAAGAAAAATTTAAATCATTAAAAATACATAATATGCTCTAATTAAAACATAAAAGAGGAAGACACCAAAACACAGTTAAGACATGTAAAACAAATAGCAAGATGATAGGTATATTTAAAACTTATCGGCGGGACGCGGTGGCTCACGCCTGCAATCCTAGCACTCTGGGAGGCCGAGGCGGGCGGATAGTTCTGAGCTCAGGAGTTCAAGACCAGCCTGAGCAAGAACGAGACCCCGTCTCTACCAAAAATAGAAAGAAATTAATTGGACAGCTAAAAAATATATATAGAAAAAATTAGCCGGGCATGGTGGCGCGTGCCTGTAGTCCCAGCTACTCGGGAGGCTGAGACAGTAGGATCGCTTAAGCCCAGGAGTTTGAGGTTGCTATGAGCTAGGCTGACGCCACGGCACTCGCCCCAGGCAAGAGAGTGAGACTGTGTCTCAAAAAAAAAAAAAAAAAAAACTTATATCAATAAAAATTTAAAGGTAAATGGTCTAAATATCCAACTTAAAGATAGATATTGTCGCACTAAGAATAAAGACCCTATCATAGAACAACTACAAGTAATTACCTTTCAGCATAAAGTTGGAAGTAGATTATAAGTAAAGGGAGGCAAAACATAAGCAATGCTAGCACTAAGTATAAGAGAGATGGAAATATTCATATTAAACAAAGTAGATTTCATAGCAAAGACTCTTGGATAAAGAGGGCCATTATGTATTTTTAAAACATCCAATTCATCAAGAGGGCTTAAAAATCCTAAATATTGGGAACTTATAATAAAGTTTCAAAAGTCTGTCTATTAAGCAAAACTTTTATTAGAATAGGGAAATAGATAAATCCAAACCTATAATCAGCAATGTCAACACCTCTCTCTAATACAACACATAGACAAACAACTTATAAGGATATATAAAACATGAACAATAGTAACAGCTATCTTGACTTGATTGATACATGTTGAAAAGTCTTAACTCAAGAACTTTAGCTTGCACATTTAAAACTAGAAAAGGAAGGAAAAAGTAAAATGAAGGAAATGAAAGGAAAAAAATAAACCTTTAAGATCAGAGAGAAAAAATAGTCAATCAATAAAACCAAAGACAAGATTATAAGACAATATTATAAACAACTAGCACCTCTTATGTTATCCTGGATAGAGATTGAGCCCATCCTTCGAAGTGAGGTATCACAAGGATGGAAAAACATGCACCACATGTACTCTCCATCAAATTGGTACTAACTGACCAACACTGACATGGTAGTAATACTCACTGGGTGCCAATCAGGGTGTGGTGGTGGGGGTAAATTCACAAATAATGGAAGTGGAATGCACTGTATGGGGGAGGGACATTTGTAGCCCTGGCTTGGGTGGGGCAAACAGCATTACATGTAACCAAAATGTTTGTACCCCCATAATATCCTGAATAAATAAAAAAATAAACAACTAAATGTCAATAAATTCAACTACTTAGATGAAATGCACAAATTCATTAAAACACACAAAATATTAATGTCACTCAAAAAAAATACCTTATTATCTCTACATCTCTTAAAGAAACTGAATTTAAACACCTTATCATTCACTAGTGAAATTTATGAAACACTTAATGAAAATACAAAGTAAATCCAACACAAATTGTTAAAGAATATTGTAGAGGAGGAAATAATATTCAACTTATTTTATGAGGCCTGCATTATCTTGATAGCAAAAGCAAAATTTTAAAAAATTTTAAAAATCAAAGAAAAGAAATTTAAAGACTAGCATCCCTCATGAATACAAATTAAAAACCTCAACAAAAAATAACAAATTTAATCAAGAATTTATACCAAGAATTTATGGTTATTTTAACATTCTAATATCAAACAATGTAATTAACCATACTAACATATAAAAGAAAAAATATAATGCTTTCAATTGGTGCAGAAAAAGCATTTGATAAATCCAATATCATATCCTAATGTCCTGAGCAAACTAAGAATAAAAAGGAATTTCCTTAACCCAATAAAGAACATCCTTTGAAAGCCTCTAGCTAACACCATAATTAATCATGACAGAATATAGTATTTTCTATTAAGATCCATAACAAGACAAGGATGTTCACTCTCATCACTTCTCTTCAGTATTTTACTAGAGAATCCAATAGAATGGAACAACAACAATAAAAAGAAACATAAGTCATACAGGTTTGAAAGGAAAATAACTTTTCACAGGTAACAGAACAGGCAATTTAGAAAAGCCTATTGGGAGGGGGAGAAAAGAACTAATTAATAAATTTATTAAGGTTACAGGATTCAATATCAACACAAAAAAATCAATTGTTTTTCTATATATCAAAAATTAGTATTAAATATTGAAATAATGCAATGCTATTTACAGTAGCATTAAATATCTTGCAAAAGATATGCAATGCAGGTAAACTGGTAACGTAAAAGACTGTAGAGATTAATGGTCATTATAGCCTTATTTGTCAGTCAAATGCTCAAAAAATGGTCCATCAAAAAGTGAGTGATCAATTGTGGGGAATTTATACAATGAAATACTACTAACCATTAAAAATAAATGAACCATTGTTACATAACAACATGTATGAATATAAATGTATGCTGTACGCAGAAGCCAGAAAATTCAGAACATATACTGTATTATTTTATTTTATTAATACTACGTGCTGACTAAGGTTGATCTTTTTGTTATAACAGTATTTAGAAAAACTATCCTAAAAAATTTTGGATAACTTTTTAGGATCTTGACCCTTAGGCTAAACTTTGTTTAATATTCTAATTTCTGATAAAATAACAACATCTTTTCAATTGCTAGTGCTAGCAAACGGTCTCTCTGAAAACTTTTGTCTTCTTCATCTCCACATCCAGTTGATTGCCTGGATTATCTTCACTAAATAATTTTTCTGTCTCATTCTTCTCTTTCTCTTTAAGTTTTGCTTTAACAGGTCCTCATAAATCACTGGACAGCGTTAGCTAAAAATATACGGGCTTTCTACCATCAGTTACAGAACTGCTATCAAAGTAATTTTCTAATGTATAAATCCGTCCTCATATTTTCTACTTAATATTTTTAAAAAACTTGCTAAGGCTACAAATAAACCTGAGGATCAATAGCATGGTTTACAGGCCCATTATAATATAGTAACTGCCTTTTTCTGTCTTTACTCATTCACTTTTCAACAAATATCTATTGAGCAATGTTAAAGGCAGAATTTTATGATGGCCCCATTATTTCTGTCCTGAGTTGTTATGCCCCACATTGAGTGTAGGTGGAACATGTGTATATTCTAGCCAACAGTATATGAGCAAAGAAAAGAGATTTTGCAGATGTAATTAAGATTCCAAATCCATTGAGTCTGAGTTAATCAAAAGTGAGATAATTCTTGGTGGGCCTGACTTAAACAAATCACACCCTTAAAAGAGAGTTCTAATTCTAGTGAACTTGAAGGAATAAGCCACTATGTCTTCTACAACCATGAGACAATACATTCTTCCAACAGAAGTAGATAATCCCCTAGTTGAGCCTCTGGATGAGAATACATCCCTACTCATATCTTGACTTCAGCCTCACCAGACTCTAAGCAGAGAACCCAGTGACGTCATGGCTGGGCTCCTGACCTGCAGACTGTGAGATAGTAAGTGGGCACAGTTTTAAGTCAGTAAATATTTTGGTAGTTTTCTACACAGAAATAGAACACTAATACAAGCAAGTACTCTGCTCCTTATACTATATTGTAAAGCCTTTGGAAATGAGTAACAAGAAAAAAAATAGATATATGCTGAGATTATCTAAGGGGTGAATACAGACAATACAGAGAGAAAAGAGAACTAAACATTGGATCCTGGTCACTTCAATCCTAGAAAGAGAATAAGGTGCAAAATCTAGCGACAGTAAGTTAAAAGTAGAAGCTATTCAGGTAGGAAGCAAACAAACAAAATACAGTGTTTCAGAAACCTATGGAGATATATTTTGGAAAAAAGAAAAATATTTCAAATTCTGCTGGAAGATCAAGAAAGATGAGCAGTAATATTGCCAAATGGTTTCACAATGTGGACATCCTTAGTTATTGAAAGGAGAGCTCTTTAAATAAATTGAGGGGAGCTAAATCCTGATGGGATTGGGTCTAAGTGGGAAGGGGGTGGTGGGTGGGCAAATTCACACCTAATAGGTGCAGTATGCATGGTCTGGAAGGAGCACACTTGCAGCTCTGACTTGGGCGGTGCAAATGCAATAGATGTAACCCAAACGTTTTTACTCCTGTAAAAATTTTGAAATTAAAAAAAAAAAAAAAAGAGGATAGACAGAGTGGGAACAGACGGTGACTATAAACAACAAACAGAAACTTATCAAATGCTTTAATATGAAATAAATGCATTCATCTTATTGAGTTTTATTAGAAGAAATTATTGGGAAGATTCTTTTTCCTTCTCATGATGAATTCATTTCAAAGCTGTAACAGGAAAAATCTGTTATCCCATAATTTTATATACACATGATATATCCTTGAAAACTGAAGGCAAACTGCAGAAAATTTCAGTTAAACAAAGACTGAAAGAATTTATTG
>RJWJ010023815.1:0-25435 GCA_004363605.1 Indri indri | reverse complement strand
AAATTAATTGGACAGCTAAAAATATATATAGAAAAAATTAGCCGGGCATGGTGGCACATGCCTGTAGTCCCAGCTACTCGGGAGGCTGAGACAGTAGGATTGCTCGAGCCCAGGAGTTTGAGGTTGCTGTGAGCTAGGCTGATGCCACGGCACTCGCCCCAGGCAAGAGAGTGAGACTCTGTCTCAAAAAAAAAAAAAACAAACAAAACAAGTTCGATTCCTGGTGCTGAAATTTCAAGATGGATGCAGACACAAGCTGTACTGGCACATTTCAGGGAAGTCGATATTGAGGGACAAGCATCCCTTCCCAACCTCAGTTCCCCTCCTCAGAAGCCTCTTATTTCACCAACTATTCTACAAACACTCACTGAGCAGCTACCATATGCCTGCGTGTTGCTACCTTAAGTGCTGAAATGAACACTTTATAAATTAATCTTTTAAAAATAGAAGACAGATGCCCAACAAATGGGGACCTTATCATATGGGAGCTACTATACTACAGGCAAATCAAAAGTGCATGGAGGAGGAAGTGCCTAATTTTATCCTGGAGAGTCAGGCAGACTTCAGAGAGGAAGTGGCATTTGAACTGAGTCGAGGAATGACTAGGAGTTTGTTAGGCTGAGAAGGGGAAAGGCAATCTAAGCAGAGAGAAAGAATGTCTAACTAATGGCATGGAGGCACAAAATCTAATGGCATTTTGTTTCCAGAAGGAGCACGAAAGTCTGGATGGCAAGATCACGGGGTATGCAGATAGGTCTGGTGTGAGTGGGAGAGCAGGAATGGAAAGAAAGGTTAGGATGACGACTGCATTCCAGAGTTCAGAATATACAGACTTGAATGTGCGGGTGATGGGGAGTCTCTGGCAATGTTTTCTCCTTTTTCATCTCTCCAAGCTTGCTGGTTTCCCACAGTGGTCCACGCTATGGAGCCACTCCCAGAGCTCCCTTCTATAAGCCAGTCTTGTCTTTCCAGGAAAAAGAAAATCTGCTTTTCTTACTAACTGTAGACCTGATCTTTCATCTACTCTGGAAAAATGGGATTTTACAGTCAGGTAAAGAAATTTTCAGGAATATATGCAAACACTATCATTTTAGGAATTTATTTAACATTCTTGATTAGCAACTTTTAAAATACTGTACAAAAGTTTTAGTTGTATTTTTTTCGAATCTGCTTTTTCTAAACTAGTAAAAGCTAGTTTTCTGGAACTAGGTTACACACAGACTTTGGCCTATTTAACAAGGTCAGACTGTTTATTCTTGACAGAATTCTTTCCCACTGTAAAAAGGTACTTTTAAATGCCACATTCCAAAACCAGTGCCAGTAAGCCACTGAAGCATATTTTCCCACAAGAACTGATACCATGTGCAGTCCCTACCTCACTGAAATCACCCGGCGTTACATAAGGTGTGGATAGTATTTAACGTCACCGTGAAATCTAGCAATTGAAATATGCCGGCTGAGTATTCAGAAAAGTATTCAGATTCCATACATTTCAAAGCATCGGTAACCTTTAAAAAGCAATTAATCAAAATAAAAATGGGAAAGAAAGGGAAGGATAGTGTTAGAAATTAAAAAAAAAAAAAAGAATTTGAGACAGCAGAAGAAAAACAAATCTTGTAACTTTATATCAGTATCCAAACCTAGAAGTAGTAGAGCTTTTTCTCCCTTATTTTGGGGTTTTTATTGCTGGGCTATTAAATTTACAGCCCCATTTTTAGATTCTGCCAGCCTTCAAAATAAATATATGAGCAGCACTAAAGTAAATGCTCCTACGCTTTCCCCTTCTTTCTTTTGGATGTTTTCCTGAGACTTGAAGATAGATTATTCCTCCATAGCCAACTGTAGAGTTTAGCATTCAAATGTATGAGGGATTTAAAAATCATCACTATCCTTACAGATGCTGGGTGCCACCATGTCATGCACCCTGTGTTTCAATCCCTATGGAAAAGGAGAGTGGGAGCAACAGGAGGAATGGTTCAGCAGCCCAAAGAGCATCATTTGGAAACACATTCCACATATTAGCAATGAAGTCCATAAAATACGACAGAAAATCCAGCACTACAAAGTAATCATATAAAAAACATTCGAGCTCAACTTTTGGAGAAACGTCTACAGATAACAGAAACGCGTACTTAATCTCAAGGACTCAAACGGACTAAATAAAATGACTAAAGGAAACTACAATGCAGACATTTTCAACCCTTTCCTGCGACACTACGGTTCCCCCAACGATCCCAAGAGATGTTGATTTTTAAATAAAAACCGATCATACAGAAAATCTAAGTGTACAACTTGGGGAGGTGTAGCAAGGTTTGTGATTGTGAAGAAGGAGGGATGAAGCGCAGTAATTATCTGCAGGCTGGGATGGCTGTCCGGACGGACACTCAAAGTGTAAATGTTCGTCCCGCAGAGCTCAAATTATCAGGGAGTGACGCAGGCAGTTGGGAAGATTAGCTGAAAGTTGTGTCTAAAGCAAATTAAAAGAATCTTCAGATGCTTCTAACTGGCACGACGACACACAAGTGGTAACATGGAAAATGTAGCGTTGGACATTCAGTCATCAACTCATCTGTGAAAGCACTTGATTAAGTTCAGACAGGAAATAAGAAACGTGAACTTGTCAGATGATAAGGAATAGGCACTTGTGCATATGGGGGTGGCCTCTGGGTGGGAGCAGTGACGGAGGACGGAAAGGTAGGCTGAGGCTGAACTGCAAAAGAGTGTGTACACCATGTTGTAGCGTTTGAGGTTCATTCTTTAGGCCCTGGAAAATCATAAGGATTCATCCATTCACTGTATTACTTGTCAAGTGCCTACCATGTGCAAAAGTGCTGTGGGAAATGTTAAAATACAGAGTATAAGATTTGGATTGAGGGAATAAAAATGGATATGGCCAATGTTACAGAATTTTAGTAACATTATCCTTTTTCTTTCTTTCTTTCCCTTTTTTTTTTTTTTTTTTTTTTAAAAAGAGATGAGAGTCTCTTCTGCTGCCCAGGCTGGTCTCAAACGCCTGGGCTCAAGTGATCCTCCTGCCTCAGAATCCCGAGTAGCTGGGCTGCACCACCACACCCAACTCAATAATATTATGTTGAATTAGAAATTTACACTATGAGATTATCAAAGCCCAAGCAAAATAAAGATACCACCACTTTCCCTTCCTTACAAGGAAGCAGTGACAGCTATAAAACACCAGAAGCTCACATATCCAAAGAATTAAAGAGAACACAAAAATCCAAATCACAGAAACATTGTTTTATATTCAATTCCAAGGACCATGTTTCGCATTCCTTTGAGTATAACCATGACATTTGAGTTAAGCAAATTTAGGGGAGATGGAATTATCTTATTAAATAGAGTTCTTCAGACAAGCCCTTGACCAAGCACAGAAGGCGTATTCCCAAGAATGTTAAATATAAGATGCAACAGTGTTTTTTCATCTTCTGGATCCCTGAGAAAACTTTTGCTTACAAAATCTCTCTAAAGCAGTGGTCCCCAATCTTTCTGGCACCAGGACAGGTTTCATGGAAGACAATTTTTCCATGGACTGGGGGTGGGGGCTGGGGGGGGCTGGGGGGATGGTTTCGGTATGATTCAAGTACATTACATTTATTGTGTACTTTATTACTATTATTATTACATTGTAATATATAACGAAATAATTATACAACTCATCATAATGCAGAATCAGTGGGAGCCCCGAGCTTGTTTTCCTGCAACTAGACAGTCCCATCTGGGGGTGATGGGAGACAGTGACACCCAAAGTGTGTTGCAATTGATTTATTATGGTCTCTGTGCAGTCAAACCTTTCTGCTAACGACAATCTGTATTTGCAGCCACACCCCAGTGCTAGCATCACAGCCTCATCTCCACTTCAGATCATCAGGAATTAGATTTTCTTAATGGGTGTGCAACCTAGATCCGTTGCATGCACAGTTTACAGTAGGGTTCATGCTCCTATGAGATTCTAATGCCTCCGCCAGTCTGAGAGGAGTCAGAGCTCAGGTGGTGATGCGAGCGATGGGGAGTGGCTGTCAATACAGATTAAGTTTCCCTCCCTGCCAGCCGCTCACCTCCTGCTGTGTGGCCCAGTTCCTAACAGGCTATGGGACAGTACCTCGGCCTGGGGGTTGGAGAACGCAGCTCTAAAGCATTTGGTCTTGTCAACCTTAAGACGATGTTTGGTCTTCACACCTAAATTTGGCCTCAGCCTTCTCAGACTTGAATGGCATCATATATGGTGTCTATATGAAAAATAGGATGTGAAAAACCAGGTGACAACCAGATCCCATCTATATCATATCTTGACAGGACATGCTGGCTGAACAGATGTATGGAGAAAGCAAGGAACACCCTGCCCTTTCCCTGAGTAAAACATCCTCCAGGCAGTAGCATTATAGTCAAATTGTTTTCATCCAGAACTAATTTGTAACAGTGACCGCTTATGAAGGAATCGGAATTAAGTGAGTCAAATGAATGACTATCTTTTATAAACAAGGAAATCAGTCATTTGATTCATTTCACAAATATATTTGGTACGATTAGATACCCACACTCACCTACAGCAGCCTTCTGTACAGGATAGAATACATTCTCTTTCTACATGGGGAAATTCTCACAGTGGTCATCAATGTTTGCCTTCACCGGGGAGGCAGCGTTACCCTATCAGACGGTAACTCAAAATGTGTTTTATTACCACCGAGAATGTGCAGTGGAGGATCTGGATGGGTTTTTATGTTTGTTTTGGCTCTGGCATTTTCCACGTACCCAGCCCTGGGAATCCTAAAGAAAACGTGTCCTGTTCCCATCTCTGGGCACTGCCCGCATTGTGTTCCACTTCCCTCACTGGTGAAAAGTGAAAACGAAACCGGCACAAACACTCCATTGTTAACTATGAAATATGTACTGGCAACTGTAAGTTTTAACAAAACAGACCTGGTTGTGTCATGGCAAGATGTTGAGCGGGGAAGGAGTCACAGGAGCCTTTCCTGCTTTAGAGGTGTGTCCTGCACTTTCTCTGAGGTGCTGAGGCAACAGGGCTTTGGGTTTTTTCCATTATACTCATGTAATGCTCTTGGTTTGATTTATTCAGTATGCACTGGCAGCGTTTGGAGGCTTCTGTGGGAGCAACTCGGCTGCCCAAGCAGAGGCACAAACTCTGCCAGGTCTCCATAGTAAATACAACATGCACGAAGAGGAAACAAGCATAAACAATTTATTTTCTCCTGTAAAAGATGACATTGTTCTCCGGTTTCTGGTCCTACTCCACTTTGTCACTTGGTGGTGCCAACTGGGTGCCATACAATGAGCTATTCCAAACACATATGCAGAGAACAAGCACGGATTGCATGATACGCACATCCATAGGGCCCGCATCCAGGCGGGTTCTAGGAGGAGGATGCTGGTGACCTCGTTAAGCATCCTACATCCTGCCATCGGTGAGCAGGGAGGACTTCCCTGACCCTCAGCCTAGGCAGGCTCCTGAATTATATTGCCTCATAGAACCTTTCCTTTACTGCACTTATCTCTCTTTCTAACTATACAACAGTTTGTGTGGCTATTTGGTTCATCTCTATCTCCCCATTTTTTCTAGTAAGCTCTTTGAGAGCATGGACCTTGTCCATTTCCATTCACCATCATCCCTCAGGTTCACTGACAGTGCCTGGCACACAGAAAGTGATCAGTAATTATTTGTTGACTGAAAGCCACAACTCCATTTCATTAATTTTCTCCCCTAGACTTATCCAAAAGTTTCTGAATCCACAGGGTTCCTTAAGTGCTTTCTATCATAAATGCTGTCATCACTGAGGTTAGAGTAAGGAACCATCTGTTTTCAGAGGCATAAGAAGGGGATGTAAGCAATCTGACTTTTGTAAACTTAATAATATTAAATAAATTAATAAAGCAGTTTTGGAAATCTTACCAGTTCCAGATTTCAAAAAAAACCTCCAAATGAATTTTTGTACTTTGTACAGCTGTCTGATAAAAGTCCTCCCATGTTTACTATTTACTTGTTTTTTGGTGATTTCTATAGAGTCAAAGATGTTTTCAGAACATGTATATCTTTTAATAGGGAAGATATGGAAAAAAGACCTTTGGAGAAGGGGAAGATAGTTTGCTTAGTGAGAATTTTATTAAGTCACTAAAAGATAGGAGAGTTTTCCCACTCTTCCATTATGGTACAAAGTGGAATTTTTCTCTGAACTTTTTGGCTTAGGCGTAGGCATTTGAAGGAAAAATGCTTTAGTGATCAGCATTAAATGATTGTATAAAGGCCCTAAAAATACACTGAAAAGTCACTGCAAGACTGTTCAGTGTAGAGAAGAAATTGGTTCAGTGCAGGAGGTGAAATTACTGAGGTACCAAAAGGAATGACCTCATTTTAGGGTATAGATGTCTCTCTACTCATGGATGGCTTTATGGTGACTGTCCTGGGGAGTGACAGGCTCTGACTGCCTAGGTGTTGGCAATCACATCTGGGTATAAAAACGTCAACACTGTCATTGCCTTGGGTGGCCCTCAAAGTAGTCTCATGTACAGTTCGTGCAGCACAATGTATGCACTGTAGTGATCATGCACTTGGATGATTTCAAGGGAGCACACACACATAGGAGTAAATCAAGAGAAGGCATTTACAAGACGTTCGGGTGTAACAAGTATGATGGAAGAAGTTTTATTCGAGGTCTATAGAAAAAAAGAGAACCAGGAGGCACCTGTTTATGCCTCAGTGTTCTTCACTGCATCAAAATGGGGTATGAGCTAGTTGTTTTTATAATTACTATTTTAACAAGACTTAAAATATATTTTTAAAAAATGGACTCTTGAACATTTGCGGAACCTCTGGATGCCCTTTGTAGAACCCGAGAGTTCCAAAGAACATCATCTGGTACCCTCTGAAGCACTGTAGCTTTTGGTGGGGATTAAAGGGGAGTGGGGATTGTGGTGAGAGCCAGAATATAAATATTAGATTTCTCTAAGCCATTTACAATCTATTTGGTGAATTCATACTTAATCTGGTCACAACTGCCTGTTTGAGTGGCAGTTTCCCCACTTTCAAAATGAGACAGTTGATAGAGTTCCAAAGACACCAAATCCAATGGCAATGGTATCACCCTGCATGCTTTATTGTTAGGTTTAGGAAAAAAATAATAAAGATTCTGTATTACAAACAGAGAGGAGAACACTGCTTCCTCCCATAGAGCTATGTGATTGTCAGAGTCCTCACTGGGGCTGCTGGCGATATGCCCTAGGCTCTACTCCGAGACTGGAGTGTACAATCAGGTAGGACTGAAACTGCTGGCTGAAACCCTTACCTTGACAGACACAAATGAGCGGCACCATACACATTTCACATGGGAAGGACTTAGAAACGTTGACTTTAGAATGACTCTAAATATAAATTTCAGCTAGTCATAACAGTCATTCTCTTGCTTGGGCTTATCCTTCCTCCTAATAGCAGATATATGTGTATATTCTTGAAATACTTTAGCCACAGAGATTACATAACCGCACAAGTCATGATTCTTACTACCACTTAGGTACAATGGAAAGAACCTCCTTGTAACCTGTTTTCTTTGGTTTTCCAGAAATAGTTCAATACAGATTATAAAAGTTAATTTTTTCATGGTTTCAGAGAAACTTTTCTGATAAAAATAACCCATGTCAGGTGCTAAGTATGATGGGCCCCTCCTTCCCTTTACATTTCCAGCTCCTTCTTGAACCACAAGGGGCCTCACATGCATGCTTATGGACACGCTGGTCTACATGTCCATGCTCTGCCCATGTGCTTGCAATCATCTGCCCCTAGGCTTAGGGGTGAACACACAAGTGGCAGAATCTGCTGTTAGGAGGAAGGATAAGCCCATGCAGTTCCCATTTAGTCAGGGAATTCCAATGTCCTGAGTGTGGTATGGGGTGGGCTGGGAGTCTCAGGGAGCATGTCTCCTTGGTACTCTGGGTTCTGTGTCCCAAGAAAGAGAAGGCTAGAGCAGGGCCAACGCAAGCACCTCTAAAGCATGAGGCCCAGCAGCTCCTCTTGCCTAGACCTAATGCATATACTGTCTCCATCCATATCTTCTACAACCTTTAAAGAAATAGGTATAAACAACCTTTACTCCTGCCGGGCTCGGTGGCTCACACCTGTAATCCTAGCACTCTGGGAGGCCGAGGCAGGTGGATCGCTCAAGGTCAGGAGTTCGAGACCAGCCTGAGCAAGAGCGAGACCCCGTCTCTACTAAAAAATATAAAGAAATGATCTGGACAACTAAAAATATATATGTATAAAAAATTAGCCGGGCATGGTGGCGCATGCCTGTAGTCCCAGCTACTTGGGAGGCTGAGGCAGGAGGATTGCTTGAGCCCAGGAGTTTGAGGTTGCTTTGAGCTAGGCTGACGCCATGGCACTCTAGCCTGGGCAAAAAGAGTGAGACTCTGTCTCAAAAAACAAACAAACAAACAAACAAAAAAAACAAAAAAACAAAAAAACCTTTATTCTGTATGGGTACACATGCATGCATGACTGTATATTGAGCAGCAAGAACACAATACCCCCTCAAAGACACCTGAGTGTCACGCTGGAGGCAGCCCAGTGAAGTCAGGTATCTAAGGGGCATTTAAGCCTTTAGATTAGTCCCTAATTTATCAGATAGGGACAAACTAAGTCATTTGGCCCCATGTTACATACCAGCTACACCTACAACTATAGTCCAGGCTTATTATGACTGTCCTAAATTAGTTTCTACCAAAAAGGCCAACATAGAGTATATTCCATTTATGAAAAGACTAATATTAATAGAAACTTGTTTTCACTTAACAATCTTTATAAAATAATAAAGATCAAAGTATAAAGGCTTATGACCTAAGATGCCTGGAAAACTCACCTGTCAAGAACAGCTGATTATTCAATTAATCCAGAAAAGACGCCTGTTCTTGAATACTGGCATAGAGCATACCGGCTCATAATTATGGAGCAGTAGTCCAGGATCTATCAGGTGATGATCTTATAATAGAAATAAATACTGCTAACTGCTCCCTCAAAGGTCTGTGTTATACGTGAGAACATGAAACTAAGAATACAACCTTCGTCAACGGTCCAAATAGAAATATCATATATTATGTACATATACATTTATCAACATAGAAAATTGTCTAATAATTTACTAATTATTTCATTTGGAGAATGTTAATTATCTTAGAAGAATCCAATCCCTCTTCTAAAGCTTGCTCTAATACCAAAACAAAAGGGATTAAAAGTATGTCTTCAAACAAGGAGTAGAATTACAGTAATGACACATTCCTTTATCTCTACAGCTTTCTCTTCAGGACAGGAAGTTCAATTCATACACATAATCTGTTCATGACACAGCGAAAGGATTATCGTAAATACAACGTACAAACTGTGAACTTGTGTTCAACTCATCCTTTCACTCCTAACAGGAGACCCAGCTATAGCATGTAGCATTCAAGACTTTGAACACAGGTACCTGATAATGAATCGATCAGGACAAGGTACAAAATGGACTCAGACATTTTAAGGTATGTAGTTTTAGTAAGTCCTTCAGCTTAGTACCACCAGGCAGCTTATAGGAATATCAAAACACATCAAATGAGACCATTATGTATAAAATAACTCCTTCTCTATTCTTATTATGACTCAAATGCTTGTATCTACATGCTTGTAGATGTAGATATAAGCAATTTGTCAATTTATTTATTCAAAAATATTTCCTAAGTGTCTATCAAAATAAACAAGGCACTGTGTGTTAGGGCTGAATAAGATGCAGCATCTGGCTTCAAGGAACTTACAGCCTAATAAAGCTTCAAAATAAATAAAAACAAGATAGAAAACAGCATTATGACAGACATTAATAAGATGTTATTCTTGAAACACTGAGGCAGGAAGGAGGGATTAACTTCTGCAAGGGGTACCGGAAAGGGACATTTGAGACAGGCTTTGAAAGATAAGTAACGTATTAGCATTTCTCATAGCTGTAAAATGTCAGTTTCGAATCAGTTAACTTATAATTCCTTTAACATTCCACAAATTAAGTTGATTCTTACTTCCTGTATGACATAACCCACTAAAAAATGTGTATTTCCAGGAAGGGAGTGTAGTCTTTTCTCTTCAAGAGATACTAAAAATATATACCAGTTCACTCTGAAAAACTGTGAGTCCAAGTTTTTATATGTCACCATGTGTATGTAAATCAATGAATCACTATATTAAATGGATTTTTTCTTTAAGTAGAAAAACATAAAACAGTAGGAAAATTTTAAAATGCAGTACCGAATAGGAAACATAACCTTTATAATTGCCATTAAATTCCAGTTGTCATTCTTTCCAACAAAGTCTGAATTTGTTCTAGTGTCTATCTCAGCTACTAACATCTTTTACTCCTGTCACCAGAGCCAATATGGACTAGGAAGTACAAACTAGATACTGAAAAATCATGTATTTATGATTGCCTTTCCCCTTTTCTCTACGAAATAATTCATCTATATTTTCCTGTTTGAATGTATCAACTTTCAGCAAGAATGGAATGTTAACTGATGTTACGCACAAGCTAGGCTACCATTCCTCAAATTTAATCAGCGAAAAAAAAAATCGAAACAAAAACCAACTGGGTTTCCTGTTTTTATTTACGGTTATTAGTGCTCATTTAGGGGGCTTAAAATAAAGTATCCATCTCCAGTGACAGCTCATCCTTCCCTCAATTAATGTACCCAAGGAGACCAGTTCCTTCCATCTACTCCCCTGATGACTCTCTGGATCACAAAGCCTATTCAAGCTTCTCCCCAGGGCCTCAAAACAACATATGCAACAACTTCCTAGGGAAGCCTGAAGGCTACCTCACCCTTCCCATTGGGGAAATACACAGACTCAGCCGTTTCTGGTGTGATTATGTAAGAACACAGGCCTTGCTTGCCCCCGCCCAAAGCTGAGACCTATCCTTCAAACATCAGTTCCTGCCTTCTCTTCTCTAAAGCAACAGCGTATGCTGGGCAAAGAGGAAACAAGTAGGATTTATCTTTTAACAACAGCAACATATTCCAAGGAATCCTCTATAAAAATCCTGATGCCCTAGGAAAAGTCTGTAACGTTGGGAAAGAAAGTAGTCTTACAGGTCCAGGTTGCAGTACCCATATTTTGATGGGGTGGAAGGGGGGCAGTGGCAGAACACTTTTGTAAATTGGATTTTTTCCTAAGGCAAGTTATCAGTCTCAGAGAATTTCCAAGTCCTCTTTCGGATTCCTGCTTATCAGCTGAAACATTACTGGAATTTGGGGAAACAATTTTTTGTTTCATGGAATGTTAGTCTCCGTGAAGCATATCCACTAAATGCCAACAGCAGACACCCCATCCCCCAAGTCATCGTGATGAATGAAGATGCTACCAATCATTTCTCAGTAACAGGGCAGTGCTGCCCCTGGATTTGAGAACCACTTTGAGGCTAAAGATAGACTATAAGGATTCCTTTTCTTAAGGCTTAATTTACTGCATGTAATTTACTCAATTTACTATATGTAAGGCATGAATTTACTGTATATGCAAAATAGTTCTTCCAAAGCCAAGGGTATTAATACCTACTTCCAGGCTCCTCTTTTTATATTTTGGGTGTGGAATTTCACAAAAATTCATCTCCGAAACAATGAAATATAAGGAGGAATAGAAGCTAACCAAAGTCAGTAGCTATATGGTTCTGCATTTGAGTGAGACAAAAAACAGGTTAGCATAACTATCATTCTTTGTCAAAACAGGGCTCTTAAGTTCATTCTTTCTAGGCTGGCTTGGATGAAGCCTTCACCTGGCAGACGGATCTACTCCTTCACAAGTCATCCAAGTTCACTTAAATTTAATTTCTTTACAGGTGACAACACAGCTACAGAGGAGTGCTTTAACACACCTGTTTCTCCAACCAGGACGCTGCAGACAGGCCATCGTTGCTAGTGCTCTCTCTTCCCTGACCTTGTGCTATGTGTTCCCCAGGCATTATGTATGCAGCTCTGAAAACAGTGGTCACGGCAAAAAGCATCTGGAAACTTGTTAACTGATTCTTCTCTAGTGGCTAAGATGCAACAGGCTATTTCCACAATGGGTCCTGTCCACAGAACAAACCCAGCCCAGATGTGTCTGTAGCTGTAAACAGAATGCTTTCCTCCCACCTGCTGCTATATTAAAAAGTACGACATTCTGTCCACCAAACTAACCATGGGCAGTAATAACATTGGGCACAGAAGGGGGGCAGTTTGTCATTCAGAATATATACGTTTAAAAAAAGGACAACACTCTCTCACTCACCACTGAGGTAAGAGCCATCTGAAAACTGTAGATGCGGGCAAGGCCGAAGTCAGCCAGTTTTATTTGTCCACTGCTGGTCACCAGAATGTTCTGTGGTTTTAGATCACGGTGCACTACTCGGTGTGAATGAAGAAAATCCAGGCCTCGGAGAAGCTGGAACATCATATCCTAAATAAAAACAAAGAAGAAAAATCAATAAACAATAAAAACAGAAATAAAACATTTGCCGTATCCTGAATCCTCGGCACCTAGTTAGTTAAGTGCTTGGCACACAGTAGGCATTTGATAAATATTAGCCAAATAAATGAATTTGTCTCCCTTCTTGCCTCTCCACTCTCTCATTCTTGAGAACACTACAAAAAATTTCACTCTCATCCTGCATTTCATTAACGAAAGGACAACTTAAAGACAGTTTTAGGTGGCATAGGAAATGTTTTGAAAGGATATATACCAAACTGGTATCAGTGGTTAATGCCGGGGATAGAAAGTAGAAGTTGGTAAGAGGGCGATACTTTTTATTACATTTACTTCTATATTGTTTAATATGTTATTTCAATAATTAAAATTTAGTGATTAATATTATTAATAGCGGTTATTATTTTTATAGCATCTAATACCAAACACCTTCCATTTAGTAACTCATTTAATCCACGGACTTGGTGTACATAATGTCATCACCATTTTACAGGTCAAGAAACTGATACACAGAAGTAGGTTAGGTCATTAGCCCAAAGTCACAAGACTGTAAGAGACAGTTTTGATTTAAACAAGAATCTGGAAAAACTGGATTCAAATTCCCAACACACTCCTTTATTAGATCAATGAATGAATGAGTATGTGAAATGAGGCAAGCCATTTAACTTCCCTGAGTCTGTTTCCCCGTCTGTAAATTGGGAAAATAACAAAACCTACTTCATGGGATCATTGTTAAGCACTTAGTACAATAGTAAGTACTCAGTAAATGACAGCTATTTAATACTATCATGATTAACCAGCATGGAGCAGGGGGCCATTCAGAAAACAAACTAATTATCAGATCTTTTTCTAATTTTAGGTCCAATAAAATTACATACAAAATTTAAATTCAGTCTGAAAGTAGGAACTTGAGATATCAGCCACGATACCATGATCTTCTGTAATCTTGGGTTAGCGAGAGTGAACTATCCCCCCAAATATTGTAAGAATGACGTATACAAGGAAAGATGGAGCTAGTGTGTTCACATAAGGGTTAGAAAAATAATTAGCAACATCATGGACTTCAGAGCTGAAGAGGCTGTGAGGATATACTTATTCATTAGCTGGCCCACTAAACCCTTTTATGGAGAACAGCATATTTGGTTGCTGGTTTATGGTTTTGCTTATTCCTTTAGAGCTGGGAGTTCTGTCTTTGCATCCTAGCTTGTTTAAACCCAAAGCCTTAGTTTTTCCATCTATAAAATGGAGAAAATAGTACTTACTTTTCATAATACTAGGGGGTTTAAATGAAGCAATGTATGCAAAGTGGTAGTGCAGTTTCTGGCATATGGTCAGCATTCAACGAATGATAATCATTAGGATGATTATAGCCAAGATAAGTGTCTCTAGGGAGACAGAGTCACAAACAACTATAAGAAAATGCGGGCCAGTGCAACAAGGTCAACATGAACAAAGAGCTAAAAAGGAGCATGCAATGACACAGGTGTGCTGGAATCATTTTTGATATCACCCTACATGGGTATTCTGAACTGGCAGGGGTCACCTTCTAAGCTTTCAAAGGTGAAAACCCTGGAGAAGACTTCATTGGTGAGGGCTGGCCCTTCAAGACTTGAGAAAACACTGCGGGTCAAACAACTTGCAATGAATAAACAGGAGTGTGAAAACGAATCACAAAATGTTCAAGAAAGTTGTCTTTTGCTGTGGCAAATAAGTTTTTATTGGAAACACATGCACACACTTGTAAGCACTGAATTTTAAAAAGCATGACTAACTTAAAGTACTGTCATGCTGCCTTGTCATCTTTAGCTTCCTATATACTAAATATCGCCCACTTAAAACAGTACAAAGAGTAAATCTGCTTGGTTCACGTTGCAGTGTTCAATTTAAGCAGCCAATTAGAAGTATAAACACTTAAAAATTTGAACTAATTAATAAGGCCTACCAAAATTTATAAAAAGCCTAAACTATAGCATAAAAAATAAACACGTATGGCTTTTATTTGTGTATTTATTTATATATCACATACTACAATTTTCTTAATTATAAAATTGATTAAAATGTATATATATCTGCTTAATGCAGAAACATAAAATTTTTTAAAAATCCAGAGGAAAAGGAAAAATCATTCAAAGTCTCACTCAGAGAATAGAGAAAAACTTCACTGTTAAATAATTTTTGTCTTTCCAGTCTGTCTTTTAAAAATTATGGGTATTTTAATTTTATTTCTATGTAGAGCAATAACATATATTATATTTAAATAAAAATGATTATTATTCTGTACACATTACTTTATGGCTCTTCTAAAAACATTTAACAATTCATTGTGAATATTTTGCCCCTTCAACAAAATTCTTCCACAATATAACTCTTTTATACAATGTGATTTTTGAAGAATGCATGGTTTTCCTCCGTGGGATATGCCATAATCATTATTATTCAGTTTCAGTTGCGGTATTTTTGCACTTACACTAGAGGTCTAGTTCTCCTTTGTTTAAAGGCTACAGTAGATTAAAATGACTTGTTAGCAGCACCATATCAAAGTACAGGTTAAGCAGTATGAATTCCCATGACTGCCTACATTGATTCCATGTAAATGAGGCCTATAGATCGAAGTTGGTTCTACATAAGAATTACCATTCTTTAGATTTTATTAGGCTGGTTAACAAACTGGGTTTTCTTTAAAACCTCCAATATCTAGATACAGTATGAGTCCTAAACTAGTGAGCTTGGAATTAATGACTTAAAAACCAAAATCTTGCCAAAAATCTCATTACCTTCAGTAATTCAACTGTGAGTTAGGTTGATGACCATTATGAACCTGTATTAACCATAATTTGGGGAACTTCACCTCAGTCTTTAACCATCCTTCACTGGAATATGCCATCTCAAAGGTCATTAGGTGAAATACTTTTGAGATTAGCTACATCAGGAACTCTGGTCCCAAATAACCATAAGACATGGTCCCAATTCCAGAGAATGATATAAACAAATAAATTACAACATTATATAAGGTAAGAAAAAACACCTTGCCTTGAAAATTGTAAGAAGTGTTTAGATTAAAGACATTTCAAACAATTTTCTACTTAAGGTTATTATCTGTTCTGTCTCAATTTACAGTATTATGAGATACACTCTTAAATTAGTGTTTCAAGATTTTAATCTAAATTAATCTGTCCTACAGAACACAAATATTTCACAGTAACCCTAGTGATGCAATGCAACGAAACTATGGACACTGCCAATTAAGGCTCTTTCAGTTAAACACAGGTTTAAGAGTTTCCCTTTGTATGTTACAAAGCCCAGTCCTGGTATAAAAGGTTTGAACATCTAGTCATACCTACGATAAACAGTCACTTGGGGCCTTCATTTTATCTTTCTGAAACACATGACTTGAAAGCATGTTTCAACAGGACTCCATTGTGGAATGAAGTCTGGCTCCCAGCAATTTTAGGTGGGGCTTTATCTTTGGCAACTCCCCTAAAAAGACTCTGGACCTCAGTCTGAATACCAGAAATCCTTAAAGTCTTGACATTGTTTCTTTTAGGTGTTCTAGAGCTCGAATCCTCTTATTTCTTTAAAACCAAACAAACAAGCAAACTAAAAACCTACCTCAGGCTTTTCTAATGGGAAAAAAGATTTATCACTGAGCCTCATTTTCCAACTACAAAAAAGTCGATTAGTTCCAAAAGATACTAAAAACATCCAATTTATACCATACAACAAATCACAGAAATGATATCTTTAAATGGACAATTCTGGATATTTGGATATACCTAGCTAATCTGAGTGATATAGTCACATCCTCAAAGTTTTAGCACCAAAAATGTAAATTAATAGTTTATTTATTTAAAAATTAAAAACAAGACATATATAACTTATAGGCAAGAATATTCCTTTTATTCTCCTTATAATCTGTAAACCAGTCTTTCCAAATTTGTTATCCAAGTTTTCACAGGAATATCTTCATAGTGGTTTGTTTGTTTCTCATGAAGTGTATTGGGAGTCTATAGTCTAAAATATAGCATACGTTACAATGGGTTTTTTTTTTTAACAACCAATAACAACATATTGAATTAAGGCAGGGATTATGACTAGGAAAAGAAGTAGGGTAACCTGAGCCTCCTACACATAACTTTTTCATCTTTCATGACTCCCCATTTCCCCCTCCCCTCATCCCCTGGCAAACATCATTCTACTTTGTTTTTATGAATTTGACTACTCTAGATACCTCATATATGTGGAATCACTGTATTTGTCTTTTTGTGAATGGCTCATTTCACTTAGCATAATGTCCTCGAGTTTCATTCATGTTGAGGCATGTGCCACAATTTCCTTCTTTTTGAGGCTAAATATTATTCCCTTATATGCGTATACTACACTTTGTTTATTCATTCATCCATTGACAGACACTTCAGTTGTTTCCAGTTTTTGGCTATCATGAATAATGCTGCTACGAGCATGGATGTACAACTAGCCCTTTGCAACCCTGCTTTCAATTCTCGTGGATACACACTCAGATGTAGAATTGCTCAGTCTAGTCCCAGGATCTTTTAAAACCATTGTTCTCCCATAAAATGTTGTTCAATACTGCTACCTAAGCAATGAAATAGTGAGTAACAAAGCCATGTTAAGGTCCTGGAGGGTCAGTCAGGCAGGTTCGTTAATTCCTTGGCAATCTCACCCACTCCTTTCTGCACTAAGGGAGAATCTGTGCCATAGTCACCACATTGATCTTACTGTACATACCCACATACTCTTCTTCAAAACTTGACAGGGCTGCTGTATGCTTTCACTGATCAATTCACAATGATAACAATGAGCTTCAAAAACTGCTTTATAAAGGGGTCTGCCTACTTCTCGCTTTGGTCCTCAGGAGGGCCCAAAGAATGCACCATTCAAGATCACAAAGGGCAAAACAAATCCTGAGAAAGCAAGAGGAGGGTTAAAGTGGGTTCCTTAAGACTTTCGGACCACCTGAGGAGTTGTAATTTGTGAATTCATAGCAAGCAATCAACCAGTGGACCTGGAGACAAGCTGAAAGAGTCACAGGTGAGCTCTGTTCCAAAGAACAGTGAAAACTATGGCCATATTGCCCGACATTTTGTCCCTATGCATGAAGGAGATACGGTGTAATCTGCCGCTGTGCATGAAGGGGATGAGGTGACTGAGAAAGGCCACACATCACCCCGGCCACCTCAGCAGAAACTAAGGCATGGGCCCCAACTGGAAGTGCTCGTTTTCTATCTTTACTGCTTCTAGGCAACTGGATAAAAGCGTAAGAAGTGGCATGGTGTATAAATTTTATTAACCAAATACATATTCTGAAGTGAGAATTAAAAGAATCCATTTGTCATTTATTCCTGGAAGTGATGATATAATGCCGAGAAAGTAAAGAATCAGTCTCCGCCAACTAGAAATAAAAAATAACAATTCATTTCCACCAAGGCTGAAAATGTTGTTGGTGTCTGAAGGACAATGTAATGACTTAAATGAAGAGTCTGAAAGAAATAATCATTATCTCATCATAACAGCTATTATTAACCTACTGTGGAAAATCATCAGGAACTGAAACTACAAATATGCAATGTTAATTATAATTTCTTCAGTGCAGGAAATAAAAATCAGCACTGCATAAATAAGAAAATACGAAGCACAAGTGCCTAGGTTGTTGGCTAATGACCCAAATAGTTATTGTATACATATTGTTTTGTAATTTTTTTTTTTTTTTTTGAGACAGAGTCTCACTCTGTTGCCCAGGCTAGAGTGAGTGCCGTGGCGTCAGCCTAGCTCACAGCAACCTCAACCTCCTGGGCTCAAGCGATCCTACTGCCTCAGCCTCCCAAGTAGCTGGGACTATAGGCACGCGCCACCATGCCCAGCTAATTTTTTCTATATATATGTTTTTAGTTGTCCAGATCATTTCTTTCTATTTTTTAGTAGAGACGGGGTCTCGCTCTTGGTCAGGCTGGTCTCGAACTCCTGACCTTGAGCAATCCGCCCGCCTCAGCCTCCCAGAGTGCTAGGATTACAGGCGTGAGCCACCGCGCCCGGCCTGTTTTGTAATGTTTTTAAAAACATTTAATATTGAACAGTGAATATGTCTCCATTTCAACACATTTATCTATTAATATAATTAAATTTTAACAATATGCTTTTTCTGATGTCTACGACTGGACAAAATACTTTCTCATCTTTCCTCATTCTCCCTCTCAATTCCCTCTTTTGAGAATCTTCCCCTCACTCCGTACTTCCCTCCTCTCCAAATGAGGTAATATATTAGAGAAGTTGATGTTCCATGGAGTAGAGCAAATTAGTATTTGCCT
This sequence comes from Indri indri, assembly GCA_004363605.1. Lineage (NCBI taxonomy): Eukaryota > Metazoa > Chordata > Mammalia > Primates > Indriidae > Indri > Indri indri. The sequence goes on along the minus strand of RJWJ010023815.1, from coordinate 6,619 downwards.
GCTGCAGCGGACGTCGTTGGTTCCCAGCCATGAAGGACTGGCCCAGGCCAGTGAAGGCAATCACATTTCCATTTGCTAGGAACTGATCCAGGGATGAACATGAGACCTAGTCCAGTATGGGCAAGTTGGCCAGAGAGTTTCAGGAAGCATCTTCCTCCTTGATGAGAGGACCACTGTAGAACGCTCTGCTGTACTTCCTCCTCACCCCCCACTCATGCCTTATACTGACTGCTACATGACAGCATAAACTTTCAGGGTAGCAACCATCCTGAAACATAAGAGGAGACATCATCTGAATACATAAAAAGCCAGAGCGTAAAGAGGGAAAGAGTCTGGGTCTTTGATGACGTCAATGAACAGCTGGATCAACTGCAGGGCTGCCGCTTCCAGCCTTTTAGTTATACATGCAATAATGCCTTTATCTAAAGCCATTTATCATTGAGTATTCTGTAATTTGCAGCTGAAAATTATTCTAACATACCTAACTTAATTAACATTATATTAATTAAAACCTGTTAAGAACACTACCTTTCATTCATAGCTGCCATTCCCTACCTGCTGACCCCCGGCCCAAGGGGGCATTCTCTTCTTGTTGCCAATCATCCCTTCCAGGTGGTTATCCTTTTCTCTTTGAGACGTGTACCTCCTTCCATTAATGTTCATGACATCTCTTTCTTCATCACTGTCACTTACTGTCACCCCCCATCTTCCTCAGGGACTGTAGCTTGTCCTCTCAACCCCACACTCACCATCTTCCTGCATGACTTCGACATCCCTTGGATGCTCCAGAGCTAACACTTTTGCTTCACAACTTTGACTTCTTTAACCTCATCCCATTTTTTGCTGCCTACCTAATGTGCACAGAGATTGCTATTACGTTTTATAAATGGAACGTGAATGCATACAATTATGTAAGTGTCTTTTCACATCACAATGTATACTGAACTCATCTGCATGTAGATCTATTTGCCATACAGATCTACTGCTTAATTTTTAATGGTCGTGTACCATTCTATTTTTATGTATATACTATCTTTAGCCAAAGATTTTAAGCATTTATTAAATTACCCACCAATTTTAAATGCCACTTTTATCACGTTCTGAATTACCTGAACTTGTTTCTGGACTTTACTCTTCCACCTCTGTTTAGACTACCTGTCTCCTTTAATTATTAAATATTTAGAATACATTTTAATGTATGATAGGGCAAGTTTCCTCATTGCATTCTTTATAAAACATTTCTGGATATTCTTTTTTTAAAGTAATTAATTAATTGTTTAGTTTGCAGACTGGGTCTCTCTATGTTGCCCAGGCTGGCCTCAAATTCCTGGGCTCAAGCAATACTCCCTACCTCAGCCTGCTGGGTTGCTGGGACTATAGGCACATGCCAATGTGCCCAGCATTCCTGGATATTCTTACATGTTATTATTCTGGACTGATTTTAGGATCACTTTATTGAGTTCCCATATCCTCCAAAAAATCCCTTTTGTATTTTCACTGATTATTAAAAATTAATAGATTACTTTGGGGAGAACAGATACTTTTATAATATTGAGTCTTTCCCTCTTCTTCATTCATTCTTCTTCTGAGTCCCTCAGTACAGTCATGTCATTTTATAATATAATCTCTATACTTCTGAGGCCCTCACTGCAGGGGGCCTGGTCACCATTACCCTTCCTCATGTGCACCATATATCATTTCCCCACTGAGCTCAGTTCTCAAATCCATCTTATACTGTCTGGCTAGCCTGATCTTTCTTTCAAACTCCTGGGCTCAAGTGATCCTCCTGCCTCAGCCTCCTAAGTAGCTGAGTCTATAGGCATGCCGCCACCACGCCCAGCTAATTTTTCTATTTTTTTATAGACAGAGGGTCTCGCTCTTGCTCAGGCTAGTCTTGAACTCCTGACCTCAAGTAATCCTCCCACCTCAACCTCCCAAAGTGCTAGGATTTACAGGCGTGAGCCACCATGCATGGCCTAGCCTGATCTTTTTAATGTGCAGACCTGATCTTGTCAGATCATTCTCCTGTCTGGGCCCCCTCAGACAAAGCCCCTGTGCTCTCTGGTCTTGCCTCCTGGTACTCTGTGGACCTCCTTCATCTTTGCTCACTCACTGCTTGATGGCCCTATCTTCTAAGAGTGGGGTCTGCTTTACTCACTCTTCCTCCAGATTTACTGGCCTCCCAGTACATTGTATTAACAACTGCCAGTAAATGTTCAAGGACTTTTCATAAAGAAGTAAGGCCCAAACGAAATTGGAAATGGTCATGGCCATGAAACCTATAAAGGCCGGTAAAGTCATAAAGTCATTAACAACACACTTACTCCTCCCAAGGAGGAATACTGTAGCAAGTGATAAAACTCCATGGGAATCAGAAAAAGTAGGTTTGTATTAGGGGATAAGGACCAAAGAGGCATGGCGTATAAATCAGTATTCATACCTATTCGCCATGAAAATATCTTTCTATGTGTGTTAAGACTTTTGATTCATTATCTTAGAAACACAAATCTCCCAGGCCTATAGTGAACATTGGAGCAAGGAACAAAAACAGTGAAGGACATTTCCTTTCTATTTTGCCATCTCCTTCAGAAGCAACTTACCCAGTGAATCAAAAGGCAGGGATTTTCGCGCAGTGTTCCGCAGCTAAGGGTATGGCTATGAGCAAGTCCCTTACCCCCTCTCATCCCTAAGAGAAGAATTCTATGAGTCAAATCACTTTGCCTGAGTCTTCACTTGGATACAGAATTGGATGGACTATTGGCTATGTGTAAAATACTTTAATTTCATATCACATCAGTGTTTCTCAAAGTATGATCTCTTAATTCAATGTTATTGACTAAGTTCCATTTCATCTTAGCCACTAGCCAATTGTGTCAGCGAGTCCCAACTTTTCTGTGCCTCAGTTTTTCATTTATAAAAACCAGGACATATCCTGCTCTGCCTCTGTCATAGGACTATGGAGACATTCAATCATTTTACATTACATATAATTGATTTGTTTTAACATTTAACTGCCAAGTGCTATTCAGCTAGACTGTAAATTCTCTGAGGAACAGGAGGGCAGGGCATCTTTACATTCCCCACAGAATTCAACAAAACACCTTATATAGAGAAATTTGTTGGTTTTGCTTGATTTGATGAATCACCCATTAGTTTATAAATCTGCACTAAGATGAAGTATAATGACTTTTGCTCTTGGCTTTGTGCACAGGAGTTACAGAACATTATTACTAATTAAACTGGTTCCTGAGTCTGTCTTTAGTGAAAAGGCCATGATCCTGTACTGTGGCTTATCAGGTATTCACCAAGAATTTACTGAATACTTGCCAAGTGGAGGCACAAAGGAAAGTACCAAAAAAGTTCCTCTTGGATATGTTTAACTTAAGTGAGCCACCTGCCTAAGCAATGTAAATTTACATTTTTGAGGGCAGTATGATCTGAAAGAGAAAGAGCACTGGATTTAGAGCTAAAAGCTTTGGATCTGAATTTGGGTTTACTATTTATATAATGTAAGGCAGGTCTTGCAACCTTTGTGAGCCTCGTTTTCACATCTGTAAGACTGAAATAACCTCCAAAAGGAGGAATTTAAACAAAACATTGTATTATATAATATATATTGATATGTATTATGGTTATATATACTAAGTAGGATACCATATGCTTAAGTACTTTACATACTATAAAGTATATACATATCATAAATTGCTACCATTTATTCAAAAGAATTATGAAGCCCCTACTATGTGTAAGACATTGTGTTTAGCCGATGTTACACAAAAGCACCTGAAGGCGGAGTCCCAAAGTGCTCCTATTTTAATGGGAGAGAAAACATAAATATATACTTATACACTTCAAGTCAGTATGTGATGGGACCACAATTAGCATAGGAGCTATAGGCACTGGGTAAGCACCAAGGAGGAAGCAGCCAATCTGGGAGGTGGGCTAGCATTAGGTTTGGTGTGGGGAAGCCTCTGCCATGGGACACACTAGCAGAGGCTTAGAGGAAGGCGAGTGCTTATGCACTTGGAGACCAACAACAGCCCCAATAGCCAGGGTCCTGGGGAAGGGACACTGCTAAAAGGGACCACACTGCAAAGGGCTTTACTGCTGGGGGGGCAATGGTCTTATCTTGTAGTCGATGGGCAAATTGTGAAAATATGAAAAGAATGGTGTGTTATTGACGTTTTAGCACACAGAATGGACGGGAAGTGGTGTGAAGAGGCTACTATACTCCGGACATAAGTTAACAAGGGTCTGAACTAGAATATTAGAAAGGGAAAGTAAGGGGAAAGGCAATACAAGATACAAATGCAGTATGTTAATGTTTGCTTTTTCACAGGTCAACTTTAATGGGCCATTTTGGAGGGCTCTGCCACATCTCCAGGTTGTATATGGGGTGATCTTGGGCCTGTTATTTAACCTCCCCTCCTCTAGCATCTAGCCTTAGTTCCGCTCATCTGTAAAATGGGGACAATAGTTTCTTGTAGGGTGGTTGCAATAAAACAATGTGTGAACCTCCCAGCTTGGGTAATGCGTTCAGAACAGATGCCACTAAGTCAAGAAGAGGCTCTGGTACCCACCATTAGCAATGTCATCTGGCAACACTACAACTTCGGATTCACCTAGTTTTCCCCAGTTACTATGTGGACAGCCTTCCATCTTCCCTAACTCATTATTAAGATCAACAAACAGAACTATGCACATATTAAAGAACACGATACTTAAAATATTTATTATTTTAATTAAATCAAGTATTAGGTCACCTGTTCTTAATTTTGAAAGTCTAAAAATTGCCAGCATTTTAGGTCTGGAAGGGTCCTTAGAAATCATCTGTTATTATTCACTGAATGTAATATTAATGTAGTATGTCTCTTTTTGTAAATAACCCAACTTTCTAAGGTGGTTTTAAAAGTTGCATTTTAGCTACACCTGGACAGACTTCTCTGCAGGGTCCTCTGACTATTGAGATTCCCTCAAACTGTCCTTTGAGTGCTTTCATAGGATAATAACCATCTACTGTAAGAATGTGATATAAAATTTTACTTAATCAACATACATATTCAGAAGCTACTGCTGAATAGGGGAAAACATTACTAATGAACTTTCTTACATAATTAATTCTGGTTGCTTTCCCAGCTTAACAAATAAGAACTAGAATTTGTGACATTATTTCCTTATGTTATCCATTAATGCTGAACTGTGTGCATTCCAACACAGAGAGGGGGAGAGGAGCAAACGAGGACTCTGAAAGGAACACTTAGCTTCATTTGGTCAAAAAATGGTCTTTACAAGGATTTTTATTATGGGTCATAAAACACTGCTTACCACAATGTACCTCCTTGAAAAAGAAAAGTCCTTGCCGTGGTGAGAAGCTGAAAACACACTGAGAGTACCCACGCCTCCTTCTCATAAACACATCTGTGCGTATTATCTGTTTTGGGTAGAGCTGCATGCATAGCTGTTTATGGGGACTCATAGAGGCAGCATTTCAACATTTTTTATTTCCTGTTGTTGCAGGGACTGAATTTTTAAGCTTAAGTCTGTTAGGACAGAAGCAGCAAATGTTTCTCCAGGGGGAGGAGGACCATATGCTCTTCACGGATACTTTCTTCCGTCTATAGGAAGAAAAGGGCTCTGGGTGGTCACACCTTGGTCAGTAAAAGCAGGGAGGCCAAGAGGAAAGGGAATCTTTAGGCCAAATAGAACTGAACAGCTATCCCCCAAGGCAAAAAAGGGAACTTGCTAGCAACCTAATGACTATCTTACAAAGAAGAATTCAGCATGTAAATGTTCAACTCAGAACCACAATAGGTATTTCCAGGGAAAGACGGTCATCTCTACGGGTAGGAAACTCTTAGTCTTAAGAGTATCCAATTTGATGGCGAGTACATGTGGTGCATGTTTTTCCATTCATGTGATACGTCACTTCGAAGAATGGGCTCAAGCTCTATCCAGGATAATATAAGAGGTGCTAGATTTGCTGAGAGAAAATCAACATACGAAGATACAAGTGGTTACACATCATGGTCTCCAATTTTGTCTGGGCTTTCAGTACTGCCTTCTCTGGGTCTCTGGTAAGCTCCCTTTTCTGTTGCTGATAATGGCTACCACAAACATCATACTATTTGTTTGTGTTCCCTGTCTTCTTTCCCTTGCAACTATGCTTCTCAAAAGTCTCTTAGATTCCAAATTCTGCCTCCACCCTCTCACCTCATGCATTCATGGCTTCAACATTTAGTCATATTCTGAGGCACCCCAAGTCATAATGGTTGCTGGGACTGCTCTCCCAAGCTTCAGATGTGCAAACTTCTGCATGTGCAAACACTTCCTGCTATGTTTTCTAGACTATTCCACAGTAACTGTAACCTCAGTCGCAAAATAACGCAGTTTCTTCACTGCCATCAAAACCTGTTCTTCAGCCTCTATTTCTTATCTTATAGAATGGTACCCTGTCCTTCTTATCTTGTAGAATCGTACCCTGTCCGCCCAAATGATCAATCTATAATAGAAATCTGACAGATATTTTAACTTCCTTCTCTCCTCCCAACCAAATAGCTAATGAGTCACCAAGTCCTGGTAATTATAATTCCTAAATTACCTTTGAAATAAGCCCTTCTCT
>RJWJ010023814.1:0-25444 GCA_004363605.1 Indri indri | reverse complement strand
TTGGGCTAAGTCTAAAAAAATCTGTAAGACTTTACTGAGAAAATTTTGAAATCATTGAAGACTATAAATGGCTTCAATGAAAGAAGATAATATACCATGTCACTAATAAAAATTCCAAAATTTTTCATAAATTTTTTATTTCAGATTATTACAGGGGTACAAATGGTTTGGTTACATAAATCACCTTTGCACTGCCCCAAATGCTTGACCATTCCCCAGATAGCTTCCAACACATCCGTTATGTGTGGATTTGCCCATCTCCTCCCACCTGCCCCACACTCTATGGATGCTACTACCCATATGTGCACATTAGTGTTGATCAATTAGTATCAATTAAATGGTGAGTACATGTGGTGATTTTTTTCCATTCTCGTGATGCTTAATTTAGAAGAATGGGCTCCAGCTCTGTCCAGGATAATACAAGAGGTATTAGTTCACCATTTTTTTTAATGGCTGAGTAGTACTCCATGGTATACATACCACATTTTGTTAATCCACTCATGTATTGATGGGCACTAGATTTGTTTCCACATCTTTGCAATTGTGAATTGTGCTGCTATAAACATTTGGGTGCAGATGTCTGTTTTATAGAATGTCTTGCTCCTTTGGGTACATGCCTAGTAATGGGATTGCTGCATCAAATAGTAACTCTACTTTTAGTTCTTTGAGTTATCTCCATACTACTTTCCACAGAGGTTGCACTAATTTGCAGTCCCACAAGCAGTATATGAGTGTTCCCATCTCTCTGCATCCACACCAATATTTGTTGTTTTGGGACTTTTTGATATAGGCCATTCTCACTGGAGTTAAGTGATATCTCATTGTGGTTTTGATTTGCACATCCCTGATGATTACAGATGTTGAGCATTTTTTCATATGTTTCTTGGCCATTGGTCTATCTTCTTTTGAAAAGTTTTTGTTCATGTCCTTTGCCCACTTTTAAGGGTTTTTAAAAAAATTTTTTCTTGCTGATTTTCCTGACTTCTACATAAATTCTAGTTATCAGCCCTTTATTGGATGTGTAACATGTAAATATTTTCTCCCATTCTGTAGGTTGTCTATTTGCTCTAGTGATAGTTTCTTTGTGTAGAAGCTTTTTAATTTGATCAGTTCCCATTTATTAATTTTTATGGATGCTGTCATTGCTTTTGGGGTCTTCTTCACAAATTTTTTGTCTAGGCTGATGTCTATAATCTTTACATTTCTGTGTTACTTTATGTTCATCAAACTTTGTTCCTTGGAATCCCTTTGGGAATTCAATAAGAATTACATTTAGTTTATTAAATTATGGAGAAAATATCCACCTTTGGGATACAAATAGCTAAGTTGGCTTTGAAGAAGAAATAGAAGAAGGAAGAATAACTAAAATATTCTGATACTGCCATAGTTCTAGACAAATTACAGAATGTAAGTAAACACAGATACTAGAATCAGATCCATGTATACATGTAAACTAGACTAAGTAGTAAGGCAACATTATAAATCAGAAAAGGAAAAGATGCTGGACCATTGACTAATCATATGGTTGAAAAGAGAAAATAGATTCCTACCTCAAACTATATACATGCTCACACCCACACATACACACTCACACAGAATCAGGTGAAATAAAGACCTAATGTAAAAAATAAAACTTCAAAACGTTTAGGAAAAAATTTAAGAGAATAACTATGTCATCAGAATAAGGCAAGGCTATTTAAAAGGGACCAATAAAACATACAATAAAGAAAAGACTGATAAATTTGATCACATGACAATTGAAAATTTCTGGGTGAAAAAAATACCATAAAAATGGGAAAAGATAAGCTACACAGACTGTACAAATGATTAGTATCTAAAACATGTAAAAAACATACTACAAATCAATAAGCAAAAGACCTACATTCAATGGAAAAATGAGCAAATAAGTAAGCAAGCCAGTTACAGACACAATTGGAAATACCAAATGGCTAAAATTTACATAATAAAATATGCAGACTCACTAATAATTACAGAAAAGCAAGTTAAAATTACAATGAGACTCTACTGCACACCCAGAAGACTGGGAAAATTTAAGTTTGATATCAAGTGCTGTTGAAAGGTATAGAAAAGTAGAAACTCTCCAACAAGGCAGGACAAGGTAAAAATTTATACAATTCATTTTTGGAGACCAACCTGACAATATGTAGTAAAGTTGAAATGTCCATCCTATGGAATTTGGTAATTTTGTTTTAGAATGAACACCCTAGAGAAACTCATATGCATGAATGTAAAAAAGGTATTTGTAGTATGTTTTTTGGCAACACTACCTATAATAGCAAAACACTATAATTAAACTGACTTTCCAACTATAGATGATTCAGTATAGCTTATTTGCACAATGCAATACCAGACACACAGTTCAAAGAGGGGAACTGGATGTATCAAGAACGAACATTTTAAAAAGCAAATTAGTAAAGATAATGCATGGTATGATGTCACTAATATAAATTTAAACATAAAATATCTAAATGATATGCATCCTAAGTGATATATATGTATATGCACATAGGTGTAGATATATAGATACATGAAAAAAGCAGCAATTGGCATGTATGAGGGAAACTGCTGCTAGGAGATGGCCTGGAATTCACATTTATGAGATTTATAACACGGCTTTTATGTTCTTCCACTGAACATAAATAATTTCACAGAACATCGACATCAAACAAGGCCATTTTGTAACCATTATGGATCAAGATAAAAACAAGTCTAAATTCATGTTAAATAAAGGGAAACCAGGAAGGTTGTCCAAACCACAATCGTGAGCAAATATCCCCTATCCTGGCTAATTTAAGTGACTGTTGCTTCTTTACCAATTACAGCTTTATTCTTCCCTACTTTTAGGTAAAATTTGCTAGCATATTCAATAATAGAATTACCTCTGCTTCCTAACAGTAAACAACTCAGAGCAATGCCCCACTTCCTTAATTCCTACCCAAACTCACCTAACACAAGCCCAAATCTGTAACGAATCCTTTCTAACACCCTGTAACTGAGATGCTCCACACATCCCTATGACGTACATTCTTCCTCGTTGAAATATACCCAACTTATTCAAATATAGGGGTTTTCTTAGTGGTCTTTGTATGGAGGCCATTGACAAATGTAAATAATTAATATGGAAACACACACAGAAAAAAATCATTCTAGTTTCAGGACATGGTTATTCCTTGGGAAGGTATAAGGGAGAAAGGAAGGTGGTGATAACTTGAAGTATATATTAAAAATTACATTGCTCTTTTCTTTTTAAGACATGTAAAGTATTGAACCAAATTTATACTGGGAACAGCAGAATCGGAGACTAGTCTGAAGCTTCAACTCATAATTTCAAAGCTCATTTAGATAATTATAGTACTAAATAAAGAATAAAATGAAAAGGCAAGGCTATGATTCATAATGTTGCAAGCTGTGATGCTGCAGCATTGCCAAGAACAGAGATCAACACACAGTACTGAACACATCAATGTGGCTTTTGCCCATTGTCATAGTGTATGTTGTATGTGTGTTGACACAGACCGAACAAAATCAGAGAGGGCTTGTTTGGGAAGCAGGATGGTGGTTTAACACTACTACCAAGCATGTAACTTTGCCACCTTTTGGTAACTGAAGCAAATTGCAACTTACATTCTCAAGAACAAAATTAACAAAATGGCATCTTGCTGTAAGAATACTACCTAATTGAGAGATAATATCACAGACATTTAAGATTTGAATAATTAAAATCTTTACATAGGAACTCAAGATAATCATCTCATTTTGACTTATTTTATTAATCTTGAAAAAAAAACCACATCTTAAAAAATGATACTTATCCTTCCCTATCCCTTTCCTACTTTTTTCTCACTTCTAGGTCATCATGCTTTCTTCTCTCTACTGAGTGCCCTTCCCTCTTCTCAAATGTCCCAAACTCTGTCTGTCCTTCAATTTGTAATTCACGTGCCAATTATTTCACGAGACATTCATACACAACCTCACTGGAAGTAGTGGGCCACTCCCAAGAAATATTGCTACACACTATTTTCACTTCTCTTCTTTATTGTTCATTCTTTCATTCCTTCATTCAGTAAATACTTTTACTCATTTTGTAAGAGATACTGAAGGACTAAATTTTCCACTATGGCTCTTGCATGTCCTTGATCCCCGCAGCTGTTCCTTCCTCCCACCCCCTCTTGCACATGGCCTTTTCCCTAATCACTCTTTCCCACTCTCCTGACAAGATCTGAATTGCCCAGGCAACGGCAGTGAATGCACAAGAACCAACTCTGGCCAACTATTCCTGAAACTAGGTGAACTTCAACTGATCCCTCTTGCTAAACCTCATTAAAAGTTTCAGCTTCCTTCCGAGTTTCTATGCCTGACATTTTTGATAAAGGTTGTACTGATGTCATTCTGATTGATCTTCTTCCACAGCTTCAGTGCCAAGACTCAGACCGGGACTGGGTGTTCTGGTGCTCGGCCTGGGCCACTTCACCGTGCCGGACACCCTGTCCCTGTTTCCTCTTTGGAGTCCCGCAGACTAGACAGTTAGGCTAGTCCCGCGGCTGAGCAGGGCTCTGTTCCCCTTGCTCAAAAGCACTGCCTACGCTGCTATTCTTCCGTCTTCGTTGTGCTTGGTACAAGCTTTTTGACTTGCCTTGTTTCACTACTTAGTGGATCACCCCCATGGGTAAGGTGAGCATTAGGGGCCAGGGATGTAGACCCAAGGGCTTGATGCTCAGGTTCTCTTGCTTTAAATCAATTGCCTGGTCATTTCAATGAACCTGTGGGTTGTTGTCCAGCTTTTTAAACTATGGCCAGATTTTATTAAGTACAATTTTGAACTTTATTAATGATACTAAGGGAACTTGGAATATGAAAGGAAGAAATTATTTTGTGAGATGCCTTAGGAAAAGAAAAGATTAAAAATTCCAAATACTCAATGTCAATGATTACCATTTTTAATTTTCTTGAAGAAGCCCCTAAAACTTAAGAAAAATTCTAAAATTATTTCCCTTAAGAACTCCTTAGGAAAGGTAATAAAAACATGCAGTGCATACAATCCAAACTTAAACACTTCTCTCTCCTGACCTTGCCCCAGTCAGCCTCCTACCCGGCCTCCCTTAAGTTTGCCTCCTCCTCCCCCTTGCTCTGTTCTCTCTCCTGGTCCTCCAGTAGCTTCATGGTACCCACTTCCCTTTCTTCTGTCAGTTCTTCTTAAACATAGCCTGCTGAATAAACGATATTCCTTCTTAATATCTTATAATATAGGTGGAGATGATAACCAACTTCATTGGTTTTAGAGCTTCAAATCTTCACTCAGATCAGATGTGCATCATCTAGTTAAGAAGTTTCCTAACTCTCCAAAGAAAGAACAGAAGTTCACTGAAGAATTTCAGTTTACCCTAAGAATTTGTAGTCTAGGATACCCTGATATCTATCAATTAACTCCTCTCCTTGTGGGACCTGAAGATGCTAACACTTGGTAAGAAAAAGCAATACAAATTTATTAAGAAAATGATACCTACTAGAATGATAAGCATTTGACTACAGAGTTCCACACTTCACATTATAAGATATCCCTGAGATCATACCTGTCAAAATTGGGCAAAAATCTAATCCTAAAAAAATCAGATATTAAGAATAAATTAATCCTTGATTTCAGAGACCACTTAACTCCTACCTTCTGAAAATAGTGTGGTCTCAGGATGATAATTTCACAAGTGTCTTATCCACCTTTTTTGCTGATCATCTTAAAACTGAGGTAGTAGATTTAGTTGGAAAACAGAAGATAGGAGGGTAGGCTATCCTCATCTTTAAATTACAAGACTTTTTTTTTTGAGCCCTTTGAAGATACTTTTGCTCAGAAAAAAAGGAAAAGTTACAGACCAAATTAAATGTTTTCAGATCAAGTGACTAAATAAATCCAAGTGGAAAATCATCAGCATCTGATCTAGACAAAGATACTTCCATATATTGCAAAAAAAAAAAAAAAAAAAAGAAGGAGAAAGGGCCTATAGAAGAGCAATTTCTCTGCCCTAGCTCAAAAGATAGATTCACAAAATACAAAAGACTAACTCTGTCTGATGGATTGATGTCCCTCTGAGGAAGTAGCTGCTCCATTCTTCCCACAAATGCTCTTCACAAAAACAGGGAGAGATTTCCATGCAATTGTAAAAAGAGGATGGTTCATTTCTATTTAATAATAGGGCTACATTCTCTACCATAAAACCTTCTACCTTTTTATCATTCCTACTTCAGCATAACCTACACAAACAACCGGAATACAAGGATTTTCATATTAGTAGTATAGATGTTTAATAGTAAAACACCACGAATCACTCAGAAGTCCAATCGCAAAGGGAGGGGTTAAATCCTTTTAGCTAATTCATCCTAAGGACACTCTGTAGCAGTGAAAAAAAATGGGAGTGGTAACTCTGCATATAATAATGTATAAAGTAGCTCCAGAACAATGGTATTATTTAGGAGGAAAATCCATATATAAAATATTACACAATGGATACATGATTCCCTTTTCTTACATAAGGGTCTTTGAAGTTCAGAGATTGAGTATCATATCTAAGGTCATTCATCTACTAAATGGTGGATGCAAATTTTAATCACATTCTCTGCTTTCAAAATTCAAGCCACCATGACTGTAATACACTGCTTCTCAAATCAGTATACAGTACTGGTGAGACATGTTATAATGGATTTCTTTCTATCCATTTTACTGTGTTACCTAGTACTTTGGGGGACCCAGAATGCAGTAGAGTGAGAGACCATGAATCAGTCAGCTTCAAAGCAAACTCAAATACAACTTAAATACAAAGCAAAATTTTATTTTATCTTTAGAACAAGATTGTCTTATGATCCATAATACCAATGAATGCCTTGAGATACTGCCTGTGTAGCCAGTTAGCCTTTAAATATGCTGTCCATTTTGCCCTGTTTGATATCTCCATATCAAACAAGGCCTGGAATAGATCAAATGACTCCACTTGATCAATATAAAGAATACATCATTCAAAATTCTATTTAAGTTTTTCCTTTCAGAAAAAAATTTAAGTTAAGCTCAATAAAAGTAATATTGCTATAAATAATGCATTGTGTTTTTAAAATGAATGGTGAATAAATTAACTTTTTCTTATCGCCAACTGGAAAAAAACTAAAGACTTTGAAAGTAACTAATATTTTATGGTAATATCAAAAGTTATGCATGCTCTTTGTAGAAAATTTAGAAAATACAGATGATGAAAAATAATATCCACATGTATGTATATCACCAAGAGATATATAGTTACTGATAAATTTAAACAGATGAAGACGTATTATGAACAGGTTAAATTCCAAGGTAGTTGATCAATATAATAACAGTAGCATATAGATATATTCTCAATAATTGTTCTTTGTACTTACTTAACATAGAAAAGAGTTGAAACACTAATATTCATAGGGTTTGCAATATTTGCTAAATTCTGTTTTAAGTATATCGTTATATGATACCCAGGCATATGGCTTTTTTTGCAATTATTAATATTTCTTCAAGTTAAAATATGTTTTAACTATTCATAATTACACCGTAGCATAATCCCCAAATCTTTGATCTATCTTGCATTTTATTTTATTATGTTTTATTCTATTTTGGCTTTTATTGGTCCTGAATGTCTCCATTGGTGGCCCTTTCCACTGATCTTTTCAAAGTTGCTGTGAACATCAAAGGTGAAATACGATTTGCAATAGCTTTGCAAATAAAGAAGCATGATCTAAAAAATGAGTAATGACTGTAAATCAGTACAAATTTGAGTCAGCAAATTCAGATATGTATTTAATGTTACTTTTATTTATTTTCTTAAAATCAACTTAATTCTGACTTCTAGCTTCCATCCTGCAAGAGCAGCAAGAAATTCGACTTTCATCTTTTGGGGGAGCTTTGCATTTCAGGATGACAAAGGCTCCAGGGGATTTTTGGTATTCAGTAGCACCAAGGTGGATGGTAAGATCTCACATCTGATGACCACCAAGACACTCAATATCCCTCTATGAATTCTAAACTGCTTCTTGTTCACCATATTCCCTGGGTCTCAGGGTGTGTCTTTGTTCAAATTCATCTTTGTAGAAATATCTGTCCAGCTTCTCTCTTCTGGTTGATACTCATGTAGATTCAGCTCAAGATAAGGGGAGTCTAACACCCAAGGAGGGCCTTGCAAACACATGCCCTCTGGGAATACATTTGTCATGTAACGCGTTGTGATGTAGCTGTCAGTTTCTCTTTCTGCCTCCCCAAACATTCTGGGAGCCCCTTGGGAGCAAGATTCACACCTTTTTCATCCTTGTTAAACCCACCAATTATGTGAGGCACACAATGGCCCTCAATAAATGTGTGCTGAATTAACGACTAAATGCCAACTAAATATTCCAGACTTGATTCTTCTATTCTCCCCCTTCTCCCATTAATTGTACAAATGGCCATCAAAGCTAGCCTTCAAAATAAAGATTATGTTATTTCTCTGCAGTAATATCACTGATGGCACCCATGCACCTGTAGGCTGCAAGGAGTCAATGATTCATTCTTCGGCACATATTTATTGAATACCTAATAGTTTGCCAAGCATTGTTCTAGGTTCTAGACACCTAACAATAAATAAACAGGAAAGTCTGTGCTCATGTAACTGACTTTCTATGCTCTCTCACACCTCTCTTTCCTTACATACTCTATAGTTTCTTTTGTTTAGCAAAACCTTAGTCACCTTTCAGGCCATGCTGAGACTTCACATGTTCTTCAACACCCACCACAGAATTATTTGCTTCTTCCTCTTTCCTCCATAGCACAGAATTCATGTTTCTACTAAACTACTTAAAACTATATTATGAAATTTTGTATTTGTTTTCTTTCATTTGTAGTATTCTACTCATCACATAAAGGCAGAAACAAAGAATTTAAATCAAGACTATAAAATATCCCTACAACTCAATAGTATAAAAGAAAGGGGTGGTTTTGAAAAAAATGAGCAAAAGACCTTAAAGAGACACTTCGCAAAGAAAGATATATAAATGGACAATAAACACATGATAAGTACTCAGCAGCTTTCTTGACCAGGAAAATGCAAATAAAAGCATAAAAATGAGATAGCGCTATACCCAATAAAGTAGCTAAGATTAAAAACAATAACATCAAATGTTAGCTAGGATATGGAATTACCAGAATTCTTGTACATTTTGTTGGGAGTGTAAAATGGTACAACTATTTTAGAAAAAGCTTTAGAATTTTATTAAACAGTTAAGTTAAAAAGTAAAGTAAAATATCCCTCAACCCAATAACTCTACTTCTAAGTCTTTATCCAATACAAATTAATATAAATGGCAACAAAAAGATGTGGACACAAATGTGCGTAACACCTTTGTTCACAGTCGTCCAAAACCAGAAGCAATTGAAAAGTTCATCAACGGGAGAATGGATAAAAAATTTGAAGTGTGTTTATGCAAGAATGCTACTCTGGAATAAGAAAGAACAGATTACTGATACATGGAACAACCCGGATCCCTCTCATAACCATTGTGCTGAGTGAAATATGCTGAACACAGAAGAGTACATAGCTATGATTCCATTTAATGAAGATCTAAACTAGTGACAGCTAATCTACAATAAATAAATATGGAAATAAATATATCTTCAAATATATATATATATATATATTTTTTTTTTTTCCTCTAGAGAGAACCTAAAAGCAATACCACATTAAAAGCAATAAGCACATCTATGACCTAGATCTTGGTTTCTGCATATTAATCTTCACTAAAAGAAACCAAAGCTCCTTAGAGAAATGATTGATTCTGGGACTGATGAAGAGAAAGTTAGATGAGCTGGAATCTCTTGTTGCAACAGAGAGTAACAAGAGTATTCCAATAATGATGGAATCATATCCAAAAGACCCAGGAGGCTCTCACAGGCCAAGTCCATATCACTTGAGTATCAAAAAAATAACTATAATAATAGATTGTAATTCACTGAATAAAATAAGAATCAATGAGTAAGTAAATAGATAAACAAACAAACAGAAAAAGTCTCCCTTAATGTGTAAAGTACACTAATAAATATAGAGGGAATGATGAAGTTTGAAAATGTCATTGAATGACTTCATTCAATAATGAAGTTTGAAAATTTAATCAGTGAAATTGACACTAGTGAGTGAATATTTGATGAGGAACAAAATTTATATATAATCTCAAAGTATCTCTCTAGATTAAAGGTTATCTAGAGAACTTTTAGTCAAGTAATCAAAGTTAACATCTCCAGTTTTAGGACAAACAGAATCACCTGCCTCCTGATTTGACAGACTGGGAATACTGTGGTATTCCAGCTTCAAAAGCAAAACCTGAATTTAATCTTGTGAAATCACTATACAAACCCAAATAAAGGGAGGATGTTTTATAAAATACATGTTCTGTAATTTTTAAAACTCTCAAAGTTAAAAAAACAAAAATGGTCGAGGAACTCTTTCAGATTAAAGTAATTTGGAGAACTATGATAACAAATCCCACGGAGGATCCTGGAGTGGGTGAGGAACAGTTATAAAGGGCATAATTGGGACAAATGACCAAATGTGAATAGGGACCATGAATAAGGTCATACTACAGTATCAGTATCACAGACCGATCTTAATCATTGTACTATAGTTATGTCAGAGAATGTCCTTCTGTGGAAATATACATAGAAAGAATTTTCTCAAAATAAAACAATATGAAACAAAACTTGAAAGGTATTTCTACTATATTCTGTGTGGACGGGTGAAGAAGGGGATGTTGAGAAGCTGGAGAATAGCACATCGTCATCTTAAATGTTCCCAATGGCAATAAAAGAATCTAAGTAATGGAAGATAATGGCCACAATTATGATTAATCTTTAATATCATTCTTAATAAAAATTCTTTCATTAATTATCCATGAAAGACACTATTTATAACCCAGGTTTCTTAATCTGCCCAAAATAACATATACATCTTTCAATTTATGTTAGGCAACTGATAATATTGGGAATTATCCGGAAAACAAGGAAAGAGTAAATTTCACTTAAAATACCTGCTTTCATTAAAGTGTCAAGCTTTCTTAGACATGAGCTAATATAAAAGTTGTTTGACTTTAAGCAAGATTTTATAGATAGATGTATACAGATACCTACATACATACATTAATATATATACATATATACACACATGTATACAGAAGCATATGTGTGTGCATATATATGCACATCCATATACATAAACACATAAAAATGCACACATGTGAAATAGATATTCTTTTTTTTTTTAACTTTTCCAAAGATGACAAAAATGAATCATTCTTCTAACTTAGGAAGTTTTTCTTCTTTAGGGGGGGCTGCAATTAAAACTGAATTTCAAAATTTTAAGCCTTCAGACCCCCTTAAAAAGTCTGTTCCAGCAGGAAATAAGACCTCCAGAACAGTCAAACATAGATTACCGCCACTCAACACTGATGACCCTAAAATGGTGAACATGTGGAGTCTTTATGTTATCAAAAGTTTGGCAGTCACACAATTCACAAATAGCAAACATAGACAGTACAAGGGATCTCCAACACAAAATGTCAAAGCCTATCAAACAAGTGGGAATCTAAAGGGAACAAAACACTACCCCAAATGGCGCCTCCAATGGCACCTCATGAATGAATGCCCTGCTACAGGACTAGAAGGTTTAAAACCCTCCCCAAATGGTGGCCTAGTTCCCCATCCCCACCCCATTCCCTGGGAACCACAAATGTGCTCTGAATTTAAACCAAGTTCTCTAGTTCAACTCGACCTCATCACTTTCATCCCCAAATGTCACCTCTAAATAAATAATCAACAGGAAAGTCTGAACACCCCCCCGCCCCAAATGGGTGCAATTAGGGTCTCAACATGCAAGCTGGGCAACTTATTAAACAAACAAATGGCCATGGTGTCTGGACTCTTTTCAAATCCGTTTTCTTTTCCTCAACTCAGTTCAGGTTGGGGTGGGGCATATCTACTTTGGAGGGGTTAAAATGAGAGTTCTCTGAAGCTAAAACAGATTCTGACAGCTGTTGGAACCATCCTGTACTCTCTCACCTCAAAACGAAGTCGCTCATTCCAGTGAAGACCTACGGCCGCCCAGGGCTGTTCCCCTGCTTTGGGGTGTCATCCCACTGGGGCACCGATGAGCCCAATCAGGTATGCCAAAATCTGTTACTGAAAGTTCAGCACTTGTCCCAGAGGCCACATCAGAAAAATGAGGACAAGTGGTTGAATAAAGGAAATAGAAATTTATTAATTTGTCGGTAAATGAGGAGGATGGAGACTCCTGTCCAAAATGCCATCATCTTAATCATAGTAGAAATACAGCATTTTTAATTCAATATTCGCTGAAATTGGTCATTTTAAGATACATCAAAAGTAACAGAAGAAGTTGTTTCCAGCACCTTCAGAAAGTATATTGATATTAAAACTTGACATTTCCTACTTCACTTCACTAAAAGAAGAGATGGATATTGTATGAGAGGGAAGTCTTTTCCTCTACCCTCCCAAATTCAATGGCTGGAGCTCTGCAAATTAAACTGACAAAAGAGACATTAATAGGAGAAATAGTTTATCACATATACATATGGAGGCCTTCATAAAAAAAAAAAAGCGAAGACCCAAAGAAGCAGGTAGACCCAGGGGTTTACATACCATTTAACAAAGAGCAATAAATTGTGTGGAACTCACATGACAAAGGAAAAGGGGTTTAGACTTTTAGGGGTATTAAATTGTAGGAAGGTAAATAATATGTGAAAAACTAATGAAAGATAAGAGTTGTTTAGTAAGATTTGTTATTCAAATTCCTTAGGTGGTGTCTCTGGGCTGATAAGAGTCTAGAATCATCTCAAGTGATTAAGAGCTGTTCTGTCCTTCCTGGTACAAGAGAACAGAGGGGCATCTGCACAAAGGGAAATTTATGCCCTGATTTTAGGCAAATAGTGGAAGGTAGGGGGTCTCCTGTGTCTGCTGTTTCTCAGTTGCCTTCAGTTCAAAATAATCCTTATGACAAAATGGCATATTTTGGAGTGGCATATTCTGATTCTCTTCAATATATATCCTCTAATATTAAGGAATCATCTTCTAAATATATTGGTCTTTATGTTTTATAAGAATATTAATGTTGGGAAAATGTCAGCCTTCATGCTTTCATTACATTGTGAAAATGCAATGCCTTTTGTCCTTTCATCATTAAGAAGAACAATTTAGCAGAGTTTTACTAAATATGAGCACTTAGTTTCTCTCTCAATTAGATTGAAACAGCTGGTGTGGACTGCATTTCCTTGTATCTTTGCTTACTAGAAGCATTTGGGAAGCAGAAAGAATACCATTTCAGCAGGGACTTCTGGTAATGAAAATTGCAGAATGGTTTCAATAATAGTAAACATTTAAGACCCATTAAGTCATCTTTCTCATTGTGCTTAACACCATCAAATTCAATGAGTGAATCAATGGCCACAGCTGGATGCAAGTAGCATTGAAATTCAAGAACTATGTCACTGCACCAGTGATAATAAGCCTAAGAAGTAATGGGTGAAAGAGACAAAAGTCATCACAGAATTTTGATTGTAGCTCAGCAGTCAGATTAGAGGATGACTTGATGTTTCACAATGATTCATTAAATATAAGATTCATGATATGTAGGAGATGGAGAGAGAAGCACAAACATGCTTGAATGGTTAGCAGTGAGCATTTAAGGAGAAATTTATAATTTGTGTTTGGTTTTTTATTTAGTCAAGATAATGCTCCCCACAGGATCTTTTCATTGTATCAGACAAATAGATAAAAACCAATCTTAGGAAAAAATGTCTTCAAACTCCAGTGCTCTTATTTTTCTCTCCTCATTATTTTTTATAGACTGTAACCATGGTGATATTCAGAAACACAGCTCTGTTCCTTGCTTAGCTTCTAAGCTTGCATATCTGCATGTCACCACCTCCACGCAACAATAGCCACACTCAGACTCCTTTGA
The DNA here is from genome assembly GCA_004363605.1 of Indri indri. Lineage (NCBI taxonomy): Eukaryota > Metazoa > Chordata > Mammalia > Primates > Indriidae > Indri > Indri indri. The sequence goes on along the minus strand of RJWJ010023814.1, from coordinate 11,423 downwards.
AATCCAGTTTTACCTTCCTTTATTCCATTTCCTTGTAATGCTTAATGAGTTCACTTTGATGCTGCTGACTTGGGGAGACTATCGAGGACAGCATGTTTTCCTTCTCAGAGCTATAGGCGCAGATGCTGCAATTGACTTGGATGGAAATCTATCCTGATGAGAACCCAAATTAAGTTGGGAGATCTCAGCTACAGATGTGAGGAACATTATCAGCCATCAAAATGCATCCAAGTGAAGAGAGAATTTATGGTGTCATGGAAAGCAAATGTCTTCCAGATTCTGTCAATACGTAAAATTACCTTTAGAGTCATAGCAGAACTGCTATCCATCACAAGGACAAATGGCCTAGGGCCATTTCAGTTAAATAGCTACCCTTTCTACTTAAACCTCACAAGTGCAGCTTACCTCTTAGCCATTGCCACTCACAGGCTCAGTGGGCGCCTCAGGAGCAGTTTTCTTCTCTGGCTTACTGTAGAAGGAAGCTTCCTGGCTGCCGCGCTACCTCTTCCTGATTTGTCTTACAGAACACCTGCTGGCCAGACCTCCGGTTTTCTCTCCTGCATACCTCTTCCAACTCTAATCATACTCACCTACACTGCATACACCTGAGAGGACAGCATATTCCCATTAGAATCTGCCAATATTATCTGTGCTGTTTTCCAATCCCAACCCTAACTAAATTCCCTTTACTCTTGGCTTCCCCTCAAATTTACTGAATACCAAATATCAAAACCTCATCTCTTTGAAGTAGCAAACCTTCTAGATGTAGTTCAAATGAACTTGCATCTGCATCTATGTTCTCTGATATTCAATGAATCCTAAATCTATATAGTATTCATGCATAATCTGTCTCATTCTCAACACAAAGATCAAAGCTGTTTACGGAGTTCAGAAGATACTACCCCAAAATATGGCATTTGGGCATTTGGGCATTTGAGAAAACAGCAGAAGCAGGAAGGCCACTCTCTGACCTTCTCTTGCCTTTCTTCCCTGAAGCAAGTCATAAAATCTAGAAGCCATTTCTGACCTTCTCCTGAAACAGGTCATAAGATTCTTATATCTGAGGACACAGGGACACAAAAAAGAAACTGAACAAACAGGGCTTGCTATGTTTCTTCAAGTTTCTTGCTATTAGACTGTACCTTTTTATCCAAGCATACATCTCCATGACTATTCACTTCTTCATCAAACCTAGCATAAATAACACACAAGGTCACCCATTTCTTCAGACCTTTGCTTATGAAGGCTCCTATGTCACATAAAACTTATATTAAGTAAGTTCGAATGCTTTTCTCTTGTTAATCTGTCTTTTGTTATAGGGGCCTCAGTGATGAACCTAGGATAGGTGAGGAAAAGATATTTTTCACCTTCACATTTTTGAGTAGTAAAGTCTTTATAAAGAGCAACAGGAAGCAGGGAAGAAGTGAAAATAAACGTTTAATATGAGAATAGAAAAAAGAATGCATTAAGTATTTGGTCATGATTATGTAAATAAGTTATTGCTACATAATTTGTGAAATTATAAGTCAAGTCTCCATTTATCTAGTGCTGAATTTTTAAAATGCAATCCATTTTTTTTAAGAGACAGAGTGTCACTCTTTCACCCAGGCTGGAGTGCAGTGGTATGATTATAGTTCCTGCAGCCTCTACCTCCTGGGCTTAAGTGATCCTCCCGGCTCAGCCTTCTGAGTGCTGTGACTATAGGTACACACCATCACACCTGGCTAATTTTTAAATTTTTTGAAGAGACCAGGACTTGCTATGTTGTCCAGTCTGGTCTTAGACTCCTCTAATGTTATCTGTGCTCTTTCCAATCTCAACTCTAACTAAATCCCCTTTACTCCTTACTTCCCCTCGAATTCACTGAATGCCTAATATCAAAACCTCATCTGTTTGAAGTAGCAGACCTTCCAGATGCAGTTCAAATCAACTTACATCTACATCTTTGTCCTCTAAATATCTTTCCCTCATTCATTCTAGCTTCATCACAGAGACCTGTATAACGAAAGACAGATTAATAAAAGAAAATCATGAAAACTTATTTAATATAAATTTTATGTGACATGAGAGCCTTCACAAGGAAATGAAGACCCAAAGTAATGGGTAAATCAGTATTTTTTTTATGATTTGCCATGTTGTCTCATCCTCCCACCTCAGCCTCTCAAAGTGTTGAAATTACAGCCATGAGCCACTGCACCTGGCCTAAAATGCAACCTATTTTAATCAAACTAGAGAATCTAATTTGTCCACAGCAGATACCCATTATCCTTTGTATAAGAATACCAACATATTATACTAATGACCACATGCCTATGGGTGGGGCCATCCACTTGTAACTTATCTGACCTTGAACATGCTCAGATTTTTCAATCTCTGTGTCCTCTATGTTCTTTTTCACAAAGTATAGTTGATTAGATGACTGTTGAAATCCTACTGATCTGTAAAGGCTAGTCTTACTCATTCCCCTGGTGCTTGCTTGACACATAAACTACCAAAGATAGACTGAAAATCACCAGTTTTTCACAGTTAAAAAAAAGAAAATTTTAAAAAGAAGATACCTGATCTTGGGGCAAACTTTGAAGAAAAAGGATTATTATCACACAAAAGCATTTATATACGAAAGCTGTCTCAGATGATTTCAGCAAAAAGATCTTGATATTCCCATAAGGCTAAAGAAGAATATAACAGAATATCTAAACAAAGAATAGAAGGCTATTTTTATATAGAATTATCACTGGCACTTTGTTTCATATCAGCTAGAAACAGACCATGTAAAAACAATTCAAAAAAATTTTTTTGAATCACATAACAGGAGATTGCTTCTCTTATACAACTTTTTTTTGTTTGTTTCTGCAAATAAAATTATTGGGAAAGGAGAGTGAGCCAGCTTTATTGTTTTTGTTATGGTATGTACCCTCTATCCACATGAGCACGTGATGACTCTGTGGTTCTTGGTTCTTGACCCAGTACACTCTTTGTGTTACCCTGGTAGGTAACTCCATTTGTTCACTAGAGGCAGAAAATAAAAAAGAGCAAGCAAATAGTTCATAGTCAACTTAATCAGGTCCTACTACAACTCACAAATAGTAAATGAAAGAATAAAATGCTGTTATTATAAGTTATTTTATTATCAGGAAAGATAACTAAGAAAATATTACCAGCTAACTAGCAGTCATCAGTAACTACATGATGACATGGGCAAGATGGCACCGTGGCCAAAGAAGACAAACACAGCTTCAGTGAAATACATGCCAAGGGTTGCTAAGACTATGGAAATGTTTCCATATCCTTCCTCCAGTTAGTGTGTTTGGACAAATAATCGTACCTTTCAAAGCATTTCACATGCGTTATCTGATTTAATCATCCCAATAATCTAAGATGTAGACATTATTAGTTTCAGTTCACATATTAAAAAAAAAAAATGCTCAGGGAGAAGCCTTGTCAAAGCTGTCACAGGAGGGAAGTGGTTAAGCTAAAATGGAACACAGATCTTCTAATTCTGAAGTTTAATGGTCTTCCTTTTATACATAGCTAACAGCCATCTGGGGGTTGAATTTTTAAAACTTTCAGAATTTTCAAGAAATACCATATCAAAAGTAGTTAAATGTAGAGTGAATTTTAATATATTCATTCATGAGTAAACTCATTAATGTATTTATTTATATGTAAATTACATAATGCAAACCATGAATATGGAGTTGACGTAATACAAAAATAAAAGAAATCATGATTCCTACTTTTCATTAGCACACAACAGAGGTGAGGGGAGAAAATACGGAGGACAAAAGATTTAAAGGCCATACAGCATATCACATTGTGTGTTTATATAATGAAACACAAGTACAAAAGGAAGAGCAATAAAGAAAATTCAGTAAATGTGGAGTAACCTAGACTAGGCATGGTGCCTCTCACCTGTAATCCTACGACTTTGGGAAGGTCAAGCGGTAGGATCGTTTGAGGCCAAGAGTTTGAAAACAGCCTGAGCAAGAGCGAGACCCCTTCTCTACAAAAAAACAGAAAAATTAGCCCCGTGCGCACCACCACTAGCGAGGCAGAGGCAGGAGGATTGCTTAAGCTCAGGAGTTTGAGGTTGCAGTGAGCTATGATGATGCCACTGCACTCTAGCCCAGGTGACTGAGGGAGACCCCATCTCGAAAAAAAGAAAAAAAAAAATCTGGAGTAATCTGGAAAAGATTCAAAAAAAAGGTAGAGTCCATGGTGAATCTTAAAAATTGATAGGATTTTGATATGACAAGTAGAGAGAAATAAATCTTTTTTGGAGCAAAATAGATTAAAACAACATATTTAATGAGAAATAAGAAGAGTACAGTGAAAATGACAATAAAATATTTGTGAATTGAAGGAAAAGAAATCAAGTACAGACATAATATTAAACATGAATAACTGACAGGGTATAATAAAAAGCCCATTTATTTTCATCTCTGTGCACTTTCAGAGTAGTCAGTGGGGCTGGTCGTGATCCAGTGGTGTGCTAGTAGAAGGCCTTTCTGGGGGGAAGCAGTCCTGTCTTGCAGCACGTGTCAATTTCTGTGGTGTAAATACTCCCTCTGTGGCAAATTTCAAGCTACTGATATTTCAAGCACAAGCTCCCTGAGTTCCTGAATGTGTAACAATGAGCTCTCTCAAGCCAGGGGACCCTGCTCCAGCACACCATTGGCTTCCCCTTTCCCTTGATAAAAATCTGGCTTTACCATATGGCTTCTCCAGTTACTCTTGCACCATAACATTTCCAAAGTCTCTTTAAGTTGCAAAACATTGTCTCCTTTTAATAATTAAAATGATGACACCTATGTAATAACAAAAGCTTTGAACCTGCTTTAAGGGTGGGCTGGGGGCAGGTGTTCCTAGGTAAGCTGAACTTCTCCGTCCCCTCTTACTGATACTCCTCTTCCTCTCTGGTTGATGACCGATTTCTCAGCCCTCTTGGGCTGGTGATTGGAAAGAAAGAAGGAAGGGGAGCAGCAAGCACTTACTTGACTGAGACTATCGTAAACTGGTGTTATAATCACAGGACATGGAAGATGTGTAACACAGGTGGGCTCTTTCCACATTAACTGGAGTTCTGACATTTCTGTCTTTCGCATTTCTCAACTAGACCTCCCAGAACCATAGTGACTGCCTTCCTGTTCTAATTACTTGCTTTCTCCTTCCTCTAGCCTTAAGAATCAAACAATGATTCCAGCCTTTTATTTCCTACCCCCCCCAAATCTGCTTACTGCTCTAAACTAGAGTTGAGCAAACTTTTTCTGTAAAAGTCCAGATGATAAATATGTTAGGCTTTGTGGGCCAGATGGTCTCTGTAGCAACTACTCAACTCTACTACAGCCCAAAGCAGCCTTATACAACACATAAATGGGTAGCATGGCTGTGTTCCAATATTTACCTAAAAAAAGCAATGAGATCTGGCTGGAGAGCCATAGCTGGCCTCAGACAGCCTTAAACAACATGTGTTAAGTTCACTCTCATACACTGTCCATAGCAAACACTCACAGATCCTATGCCTTGGTAAACCAGGACAGTGAAATAACTCCCCAAACCTTGGGCTGCTTAGGCCTGAAATCATTTCAATTTCTCAGGTGTCTTAGACACTAATCTACTCTATCCACCAAATGGCAAGGTCATATATTAAGCTACCCAAGAACCTCTCTTTTTCGACTAAGATGGAAGGTTTCAATACAAGGGTTGGGAAGAAGATGAGACTCATAGTACAAAAGGTACACTTTAAAAAAAATTCTTGAAAACTCCTCTCTCAATCTAAAAATTCTAGTAATTTTTATTCCCTAAATGTTGGCAAGAGGTTTTTCTTCCCCTGGGTACTACATAAGGCCCAATACCTACTTGGAATGTGCTAGCTCTTATCTCTTGTATTTAAGCCCAAACTTCCACTTTACCACCCAGTTATAAAATATTTAATAGAATTATTGGGCATAGATGATTGGCATAATAGGCCATGTATCCCAAATAAAATCATTTTAACTCTATTCAGTGAGTAACAGTGAAGAATTTAGGGTGAAATGTGATGAGTAGCATTAAGAAACTACTCTTTAAGAAAACATAAATTTGGTAAGAAGCCAGATGTATTGAAAATCAGGAGATATTCTGACAGCAGGGAACTTAATTAGAGGGTTCTTGGAGATAATGTGATAAATCAATCTAGGATTACATGCATGAAGATGGTGACAAAAGACAGAATACGTGAGAGAGCAAACGTCTTAAGATGACTGATTGCAGGAAATGAAAGAAGAGTGAATAAACTTTGTTTTTCCCCCTTCAAGTTTAGCTATCAGAAAATTGACAGAGAGAAATAAGCAAATAAAGAGGGGGAGGAAATGGGGTGATAAGGAAAATGATTAATTCCATTCAGGACAGGTGTGGTTTAAGGTCATGTTAACACATCAAACTGAGATAGTACAAGAGGCAGCAAGAGATAGAATAATTTATTCTTAGATGTGGCTATACCTATAAAGATTTTGAAAGCTAAACAAGTAAATGACATTATGCAGAGAGAAGAAATGAATTTGGAAATGCTCCCGGTCAGAGGCAGGAGGAAGAAATAAAAATAAGTGAGCAAACAAATCAAGTTTATTTTTTATTAACTCCATGTGGGAATTTTGGGAAAGGGGTAAATTTTTTAATTTGACAAAGACAAAAACATTTCTTCAAATCAACTTTTAAAACAACGTGTTTAAATATTTCTGTTTAATATACAAGAAAGACGAGAAGTGCCATTTTAGGTAAAGTAGTAAGATTTGATTTACAGACAACTTCTGAGTAGAAAGTCATGGTTTAAGCAGAGAGGTCTCAGTACCAGCTCACTTCCACTGTATCATCCACTTGGCAACTCACCTAACCTCCCTAAGCCTCATCTCCTCATTTTCCCAATGATGGTAATATATAGTCGTACCTATATCCTAGAGTGATTTTGAGGGTTAAATTAGGTAATGCAAATAAGGCCAAGGGCATCATAACCTGCCACGTAGTAAGTGCTAAAAAAATGTCAGGTATCATTATCATGACTATAAATAGATAAAATGAGAGCAACCATCCTTTTCTCTCCTTACTAAAATACAATATAGTTTGTTAATTGTTTGTTTATATGCATTTTCTTTTTTCCCTAAAAGTTTCTCTCTCTGTATATATATACTATGTGTGTGTGTGTGTGTGTGTGTGTGTGCGCGCGCGTGCGTATGGCAAAATGGTTCTAATGGAAACAAACTACTAGAATTCTCTCTAGGAAGTTTAATAACTCTTGTGCATGAGTAAGATTATAGACATACATCATTGCAAATAAGTAGAAAAATATGTTGTTGAATTTCTTTTTATGCATTATTCTAGTGTCATTTCAAATTGACTATACATTTTATAATGATAATTTCGACTTCCAAGAAAAGTGTCTACTCCACAGGAAAATTCACATCTAAGAAAAAGAGGATTTCTAACAAACAAAATCAGCCACTTGCATCCTTTAAGAATTTTTCTATGCATATATATCCACGTATTTTAATACTAATATATTGGAAAAAGAGCACATCTATGCGTATAGACTTTGTTATATGCATGAGGTCATGTTATACTTCTGTTCAGTAACTTGCTCCCTTTCCCAAAATAGTAACCAGTGGCCATTTTAAATGTAAACAGTCTGATCACTCCTTTGCTCACAACCCTACAAAGATTCCCATTTCATTCAGAATAAAAGTCCAAGTCCTTGCAATAGCCAGGGTGCTATGTGTGATCCGATGCCCTTATGTCACCACCCCTGTCTCCCATTACTCGACTCCTCGCTCACTGTGGCCACACCAGCTAACTTGCTTTTCCTGGAGCAGGTCAGGCATGTTCCTGCCTCAGGACGCTTGCACTGGTTGCTGTATTTGCTGGGTGCTCTTGCCAGGGCCATTCCCTTATCTCCATTAAGTCGTTGCCAAAATGTCTCTTTCTCCATGAGGCCTGCTACACCCACCTCATTTACCATTGTAAACCTCCCCCAAGAGCATGGAATTCTTGATCCAGCTTCCTTCCCCTGTTCTTCTTCCTTTCTCCTTTCCTGAGTACCTATCATCTTGTAACAGAGTTTAAAACTCCCTTGTTGGTAAAGTATATTTTTACTTTCCCTTTCTTCATTTATATCATAAATTCCATAAGACACGCCCTAAGCAATACACACCAAGAACCTAGAAAAATGACCGGCACAATGTACATGCTCAACAAATATTTTTTGAACTAATATTTATTTTACATGTTGAAAGATATTGCCAAATTATCCTTCTAAAACTTTTTTGACTCTTTATTTCTTTCCCAAAGAGAAAGAAAAATATACCAAATAAAACCATAATAGTAGTGAGTAAAGAAAACTTTCAAGGTAAGATATGAAAAGCAAATGCTGTAAATAAAAAGAAAAACACTGACAAACTTAATCACAGTACAATTTAAAATAGCTGTCTGAAATGAAAAGGCAAATGATTAACTGTGAAAAAATGTGTAATAGTTATATCAGAGACGAAGCTATTCTTCCTTAATTAAAAATAGATTCCTATAAATCAACAGGAAAAGACTAACTACCGTATAGGAAAATGGGCAAAGAAACAGACGTTTCACAGATAAAGTAACACAAGTGATCAACAAAAATATACGGGGCCAGGCATAATTAGATAAATCAAAGCAGGACAGCGATATTGTTTTTCATCTACCACTCTGGAAATAGTCAGGGTGTGCGGATAAATGAGCATGAAACACCAGACAGTGCTGTCAAGGCAATGTATTAGTTTTCTGGTGTTATTCTTGGTTATTTGGTGGTTTTGTTTGTTGCTTTGCTTTGTTATTTGCTCTTCTCGGATGTGAATGTAGCCATTTGTACCTTGCGTTTTTTTCCTTATCCACCCATCCCACTTCTCATATGAAGGCTGACGGGAAGGCTGATCTGGGGCTCTCACAGTAATCTGTTGGGCTGTCACCCACCCTGTTTTTATTGGGCTGATGTGTGGTATCCTCCTACCTCCACTGCCAAGTCCCCTGAAGATCTGATCACATAAAGCAGATCAATGCAAAACAACCACCTCCATGATTCCCCGCTATCCAGGCCCTGAGGTTCGTCCTATAGAAACCACGTCTCCCCAACACTTCCCCACATGCTGCTTCCTCCCTAGGTGTTTTCCGTAAGTTGAAGTATAAAGTGGAGAGTTTGGGTTCAACAATACTGTCTATAATGTGAAAATATAAAAGTCTGATTTTCTGTTTAGTATATCTGCAGACTCTCAGCCATGGAACAGATAGGGCAAGGGTGGATCAAAGGCTCCTTACTTTCGACAGCTTTGGAGATAAATCAAAGTTATCCCATATGTTGGCTAAATAAGTTCTGCTTTTAAGTAATTTAGAATTTTGTCTTTTTTTTCTGTACTAACTCTTTCAGAGGGAGGTGTGAGAACCTGGAAAAGGAAATGCTACCTGTAGATCACATAAATCAGGGTTCTTAAAACTAGTGCTGATTTTATGTTATCTCCCTTTCCGTATCACACCTGGGGCATCCTGGGAGAGGAAATAACCCAGGAAGCTAACCTAAAGGGTGTACATGTTATGAGGTCAAACGTAATAATCTGAGCTAACCATAAGCCAGAGCTCTTACACAGTATCAAGCTTTACTACTATTTCCACGGATCAGCACCATCAAGAGGCTCGGATAAACAAGTCTGCGACATCCCATTTGGCTTCACAAGTCTCTCCTTCCTGCTTTGGACGTGGTTTCCCACCCAGACTAACAGGTGAGGCTCAGGAGAGATTTTGCAGATTATTATTCGAATACAAGGGAATTTTTAAGTTATGAAACATCTTCACTTTACACCTCCAAAGTGTTTTGTGGTTTACGGGCATTCTCCTGCCTCATAAATCTACAGACCCAGGGCTTATTTACTATAAGCTATCCTTTAGCCAAGGATATCCTCAGAAAGCATCCTCCCGAAGAGGCAAAGTCCTGGCAAATATCATTAGTCTATGAAAGTCTACTTAAGGAGGAGATCAGAGTAGGTCACCAGCCCTCCTGCCTTTCCCCGAGGGAGGGGACGTGGGAGGCAGCTACCTGGTAAAGCAATCAAGTGGATCATAGGTAGCTTCTTATACTCCTCCCTGCACACATCACCTTTCTTTATCTTTAAGGTTCCTAAAGTTTAAGATGCCCTCCCCATTTTAACATCCCCTAAAAGAGGCACCTTCTTCCTTTACCACTGTCCCTTGCCTACATTGAAGGGCCCTGCTACAGATGGTATAGTTGATTCAGTGTTGCAAGATCTGAAATATTAGCAATAAATAAGCAAAACAATGAAATGTAAGGGCTTGAAATAGCAAAAGAATTCCTGTCAAGGAAAGGTAATTTGTAAATCTAACAAGAAGAAAGTCAACAAAAGGCTGACTCCATTTTACATCTGTCGGTGCACATTACCATAGTAACGTGGGCAGCTATTAAAAATCTGCCTAACAGATGACTCCTTTTCATTCACCCTCTTGATACAAAATTCAGAAAATGGGGGAGGGGAAGTGTCAAAAAAATCCAGGATGGACATGTTAAAATCTGTGAGATCTGGTATGTGGGAGGAATGAGTCGGTACAAAAAACACATATAAAAAGGCAGTGGAAAAATAATACCAAATGGTTTAAGAAATCTCAACCCAAGGAGAGAAAAGCTTTCTAAAGAACACACCAAAGAGAAGACAAAGTTATGTTGTCTTATAAATGTCAGTGGGTAATTTGTAAGAAATTTTATACTATTATTATGATTTTTAAATATTGAGTCTTTTTTCATAGTTTCCTATTTAATAAAATTTAAAACAATTTTTTAAATGGCCATCTCATTTTAAACATTAACTGAAATAACTGCTTTAGTAATAAATCCTATCAAGATAAAAAAGTAAATTATCATAATTCTTTTCCTAACATATTATATAAGCCCTAGTCTCATATTGAAAATTTCTGTAGAAGACACAATTTGCAAATGTGACTTAAAAGCCTGACATTGGCCGGGCGCGGTGGCTCACGCCTGTAATCCTAGCTCTCTGGGAGGCCGAGGCGGGTGGATTGTTTGGGCTCAGGAGTTCGAAACCAGCCTGAGCAAGAGCGAAACCCCGTCTCTACTAAAAATAGAAAGAAATTAATTGGACAGCTAAAAATATATAAAAAAAAATAGCCGGGCATGGTGGCGCATGCCTGTAGTCCCAGCTACTCGGGAGGCTGAGGCAGAAGGATCGCTTGAGCCCAGGAGTTTGAGGTTGCTGTGAGCTAGGCGGATGCCAGGGCACTCACTCTAGCCCGGGCAACACAGCGAGACTCTGTCTCAAAAAAAAAAAAAAAAAAAAAAAAAAAAAAAAAAAAAAAAAAAAAAAAAAAAAAAAAAAAAAAAAAAAAAAAAAAAAAAAAAAAAA